>ML777363.1:1671889-1725317 GCA_009831015.1 Picea engelmannii
CTTAAATGTTCAAGTACAAGATGATTCAAAATGAAAATGTCTCCTTGGTATATATAGGAGACTAGGAGGTATAATTACAAATAATGGCCTAAATACGACATAATTAAAATAACATTACTAATCTAAATTACAACTAATGGCCTTAATCCGACATAAATAAAATAGCATTACTAATCTAATATGCCCCAATTATGGGGTAATGAGCCAATATTAGGGCTTAACATTATATAACTTCGCCAAGGTGAAGTCCAAATCTATGCAAACCTATTGTTCTAGTGAGGTTCAAACCCTATGAGCCTGCCTCCTGTGAGGTTCCGATCTGTGAAGTCTTCCATTTGGTTTCCTTAACTTCTTTTAGCTTTTTCATCATAACCTTCTTTTTATTGAGATTCCTTGCCTTCTTTCTTGTTATCCGAGTCTCTTAAACTATTTCTGGAATCCTCTTTCCATTTTTATTCTTATCTTCCCCTAGCATAGTGGCTTCGCACTGTTGAGGTACCCTCAAAGGTTTTGAAGTTGATATCCCTTCTCTTAACACTTCTTGAGTGGGCACACTTCTCTCTTGGATAGATAGGTCCTTCAAACCTTCTCTCATTCTTTCAACCTTGATAGCTAATTATTTTTCTTTATGTCCCTCCTACATTTTTACTTTTCTCTGTTGCTTTGACTTATCCTATCGTTCTTCTCTTAGTTGGTCTATTTTCCTAGCTATGAGATCTCTTAATTCTTTCTTTTTCTTTTCTATAACTTCTTCCTCTTCTTTCCTTCTGATATGATCCTTCTCAATCCAAGTCTTACCTAACAAAAGTGGGAAATGTGCGTTGACCTCAAAAAACCTAATGACTTCAAATTCTTCTTCATTCAATGTTCCATGAACAATAATAGGTACAGTAGATACTCTTCCACATAAAGTTATCATCTTTGCCTTAAACAAGCCTATCCTTCCTAAAGAAGGTACCACAATAGGCTTTCCTAAAAATTCACAAGTTTCTTTTGTCATAATATTCACTTGTGTTTCTTCATCCAAGACTATACAATCTATGTCAAAGTATTTTAATATTGCACTTATGCATTGTTTTTCTTTCAGGCTTCCTGGTAAATTGACATCTTTATGAGCATTGATCATTTATTCCAACTGCAATAGCATAGTCTGAACTTCTTCTAACCTTTTTTGTTTATGACTTTCTAACATACCCTTAGTCTCTTGACTCTTTTTGTAATTTTCTTGTCTTATGTCCCTCCCTTCAACTTTACCAATAATCCTTGGATAATCCTCAACCTTATGACCAACAAATTTACAACAAAGACAAATAGGGCCTACCTCATGGAATTCCTTAGCAAGATGTCCCGATATTTTGTAATTATAACACAAATTCAATCCTCTTTTTCTCTTAAATGTTCCCCAATATTTTCTGTACTATGCACTTTCCCTAGGATCATAGTGTTGGACCTACAATCTGCAAAAAATATTTCTAGGTTCATGCGTACACTTATCATTCCAAAGAATCTTTCTATGCATATGAACAACATATTTTTATTCATTTCCATTAAATTTACTCAAATCAACTCTTTTTTTGAACTACTCGCTAGCCTTCAGACTAGGACAAAATCTATTAAACATACTTAAATTCATACTTTCAAAAAAAAAAATCACTTATCTTTCTCTTATTAAAGCACAAAGCATGCCTCTTTTAGTGTCTTACCTCTTTTCTTCTGAACAAATTACTTTCTTGGAACAAATCTTTGCAAGTCAAGTAGAGTACTGCGCACTTCAACAACAGACCTATGCACAAAGATTTTCTTTTTCTTTACCTCAGTTCCTAACAATCACAGTTCCACGTACCGAAAATCATAGTTTTAGTCCCAGCAATGAAACCATTTTTTGGCATAGGGGTAGACCCAGGGTTCAACGCTTAACAATGCACCAACAAAACCCCGACTACCGGCCCTTTCAGAAACACCTGCGAAGTAGGCGAAGTCTCACCTGAGGTAGAAGTAGGGGGTGTTACAGGAAGAAGGTGTTTGTAACCAGGCTGGGACATGATTATGTGATAAGATCACTTCACAGAATATTCTGTTAATTCTTAGGAAATGAACATGCATTATTTTCTTAACCTCATTAACACTGTAAGGCATAGTCAAATACAGATAAGTGCAGTAGAAACAATTGATTATGCACCCTAAGCACTTAGCATTGTGAGTTAAGTCTAGCATTCATTTACCCTTTAACATAAGTAAAGTACTTAAGAAACAAAATATATATTCATTAGACATCATAATCAAAGCACTAAGAAAATGCATAACAGAAATGACACTGCACAAAGAAAACCATGAGACACTAGATATACGTGGTTCACCCCAAGGTGGGGCTACATCCACAAACCACTTCACCTCTTTATTATTTGCCAAAATCTTACATCTAGACACTCTTGTGCACTAAGCCACAGAGATGAACTTCGCATGAGACAGGAGATCTATGCACTAAGCACTAGATCCTCCTTCTTTGCCTTCCAAAAATAGGTCAGATGCATAGAGCCAAAATCTATTATCACGACACTTAGCACCTGCTCCACATTGAGCATCACAATAACTGAGCATAGTCTACAAATTGCAGTGATCACAAAGCCTCGACCACATACATTCCTTTGAACACAGAGCTACTGCTTCTACAATACATACCTCTTTATTTATACTTTACAAAATATTACAATAAGGCCTAAACATGGGGAAAACCCATGAGATGACATCCCATAAACCTGTTACAAATCCCAAAGGACCCCTTATTGGGTCCACCTAATCCTCAAAATAGGTGATATCCACGATCTCAGCTCCACCTGGGCACTCCTACCTCGACCAATGTGTTGAAGTCCAAAAGTGGGCCAAAACCTCCAAAAATGACCAAATTTTCCAAAAAACTTGGTCGAGGGCCAACATTCCCCCAACACTCACCTGTGACTCATCCCGAGTCACTCAGGTTCATACAATGATTCTTCAAAATACTCGAGCTTAACTCGATCTTCCTCGACTTGCTGCCTCGCTTGATCCTCCTACTCAACAATCTCTTGGACTGTCTACTCTGTAATAGACCCTTCCAGGCATTGTTATACTACTACAACTACTTGATCTAACTGTGAACCCTGACCATTGATCTCCTCGAACATCTTGCAATATTTTTCCTACATAGGTTGTAACTTATGTGTTACTTCCATCACCTTACCCTAGAGGGCAATGATCTACTTCTCTACTATGCATTTCTCCTCAGATCTCTTCATCCTTTCCACTGCTATGAGTAGCTTCATTTATGCCTGCAATGAAAATGCTTGTTGTTGGACCTCATGTAGTTGAGCCTCTAGCTTCTTTAACTTTGGATCCTCGGGGAGGCATTCATATGTCTGGGCGCTTCTATCACTCAACTGTTTACCTGCCAAGGCGAGGGATTTTATACTTTCTACTATTTTTTTGGCGGACTCCTCCCTCTGGTCATGCACCTCCTGTAGGGTGCTCGACACTGTTCAGGCCTCCAGTTTATCTATCCTAGAATGAAACTTCTGGAGGGTCTCTACAAGCTTCACTACTTTAGCTTCGACGGGCTCTTTATCCTCCTGTACCAATCCTGGCATAGAGCGACATGGCTTTCTTACTTCTTCTTTGACGACTGCCTGCTCTGCGAGTAACTTATCTTTTTCCTTCTATAGCTGGGCTTCACCTGCTCTATTTTCCTCCTAAATATTTACATGAAGCTCTCCTTTATCACTTTCATACGAAGCTACACTATCCTGTGCTTCTCGTAACTATAATAGGACTTCGTCTTTCTCCTTTTGCAAGGCTTCTATAGCCTTCTCCTTTTCTTCCTAAGCTCTCCGGAACCGAGATTTTGTTGCATCAACAAGCCTTCTTAGTTGGGATGCTCTTTCAACATTCATTTCTATATGTTCCATTTTGTATGACTTCAAACTTGCCTCCAATACTTCGACATGTTCTGGAGGTATTCCTTTAAGGTTAACCTCAACATCCAAGTTGGGGCTAGCCTATAGCATTGTGGGGGTGGGAAACTTGATGCTATACTTGGGGAGAGTGATCCAAATCCATGGTTCACCCTACAGAGTTGGTTCAGACCCCAAGTTTGTGGTCTATGACGAGGAAGGAACAGATGATGAAGTAGGCACTGCGTGGACCAAGCGAACAAACTACTGCACTTCCTTCAACTCCCTCTCATTCATTTCATATAACTCCACATGTTTCTCTTCGTATCTCTATAACATGTCTTCAGAGGCATCCTCCATAGCTCCATGGACTAGACTAATGTCATTGTCAGTGAGTGTTTCTTCCAATTGTGGCTTATTGATGAGCATTTGCTTCCTTATTGAAGGTTTCTTTGGAGTAACTTTCCTCTTTTGTGGTGTCACTTTAGGTGGTGGGGTGCTAGCTCCTGAAAATTGTGATGGAGGGAAGTCAAATGTAGCTTTGCCTCCTCCTTGCTCTTCTTCTCCTTCACCTCATCCTACCTGTCATTCTACTTCATCTTCCCCTCATCCTGGTGAGCTAGACCCACTATCTCCAGAGGTTCCCTCTTCTTCCTCTTTGTCACTCTCTATGTCCCGGACTTCAACTTGCTTTTTGCGTTCCCTCTTCTTCCTTGTCCCACTAGGTTGTCCAACATGTTCAACTCATGTAACCATCAGGCTTCCTATAGTATTAGTGTCAGATAACTCTATATCAATGACAAGTACAATAAATTATTTTGGCCAATCCTTTATAATCCATTCCATATCTTCATCTGTGAGATTATCATATGACTACAATCTTTCCTAGTGCTTATATCTTTGCGCGGTGATGTAAATGAAGTGGGGATAAATTCAAAACTTCGTTATGGTACAGTACTAATGCATATTACGTGGTGTCATACGAGGGAATGCTTCAATGGCGACTTTCAACTGCTAATAATATCTATGAAACACGACATTAGACTGCCACTGCTTTGTCATGTCATTGGTATACCATAGGGTGGAAAATTAAGCAACCAAGGGCTCTGTAGGTTCAATATTTGGAAAAGTATCTCCTTCAAGAATCTGCCAAGCCACAAATGCAATCAGGATGATCAACCAACTATAGTGAAACTCATATCCTAAGTCCTGGGCCTCACGACAATATTTTTCTAACTCTTTGATGAGGTAGTTTGCCTAGTTCATCTGCAGGCCCTCCACACACTTTCCTGTGAGGTCCACCATGAACCCAGTGACCTATGTGTGCCAGTTCTTCCTCACTATCTTGCCATGTAAGAGTTGAAAATAAAGGTGCACTGCACCATCCTTTATGGAGGCTACCTTGTAACCCCGCATCCCCTTTTCTACCTCTCCATAGGCTTCTTTGATGCGTTGTGCTAAAGAACGGTCTGAGGTCTTCCCTGGGTAGAACTGTTGTGGGTCAAGACCCTTCAAACTTAAACCTGTGATCCGGTATATTAGCACCAGATCCATAGTAATTCTTCTGTCAAGCCATAGATATCCGCCATGATAGCATGATAGAAGGAGTTTAACATAAGCGTTAACCTCCTGGTGGAAGCCAAAATGCAGAATCTTCATTACATTTAATATGGTTGATTACGCTAACTCCTTGATCCATGGCTGCGAGATGAGGTGAGGTTTCCTTCAGGTTGTCTTCATTAAATAATGGTGGGGAGATAACATTGCGTATTTCTTCTGGTCTCCTAAGTTGAAGCCAATGTGCTTCAATAGTGGGATCTACCCTAACTGAATCCCTACTATGCAAATTCCTTTCAGAATGTACGCAGTGAAAACAAGGTACTCAAAATCAGAAGGGATACTGTCATGGTTAATAGCACTATCCAGAGGTAGAATATACTCAGGAAGGACTGATGGGATCTGCTTCACGTTAGCCAGATCATTGTAGTGCTTGCTTCTTTGTTTAGTTACGGGATTGATGCAGGTAAAACAACATTCAGTCGAAGGGGAATCCTGCATTCCCCTAGTCGATGATGCTTAAATACCTTCAGATACAGGTCTGTCGGCCATGAGTTTCCTAACAACTTCCTCGACAGACTTCACAAATTCACTGGGTTCGCCCGACATTCTAGTTTTTAACAAACAATGGATAGTCAAACAGACAAGTGGGGTATACTTTCAGATAATGACAGACAGCATAGTTTGACACTTGTACAATTCTCGACTTAGCTCAGTCAGTCATGGGTAGAAAAAAGTGGTCCCATATCCATGATCAATGGGTTAAATAAGTGGGATGGCATGACAAATATTCCAATGGACAAGAAATAGAGTTAAATGCTTCCATTAATGTAAATCTAGCCATTATGGTGTTGTCTCAACGTCCAAAAGAAATATATAAACCCATAAATGTGTTTCCTAACTATTATGGAGCATCATTCTAATGGTCAGGGTGCCTCCAACGGTTATATAACTTCACCAGGGCGAAGTCCAAATTTGCGCAGACCTGTTGTTCTAGCGAGGTTCAAACCCTGCGAACCTGCCTCCTACGAGGTTCCAGTCTGCGAAGTCTTCCATATGGTTTCCTTAACTTCTTTTATCTTTTCTACCATAGCCTTATTTTAATTGATATTCCTTGCCTTATTTCCTGTTATCTGAGTCTCTTTAACTGTTTCTGGAATCCTCTTTCTGCTTTTATTCTTATCTTCCCCTAGCATAGTGGCTTCTCACTATTGAGGTACCCTCAAAGATTTTGAAATTGATATCCCTTTTCTTAACACTTCTTGAGTGGGTAAACTTCTCTCTTGGATAGATAGGTCCTTCAAGCCTTCTCGCATTCTTTTAACCTTGATAGCTAATTCTTTTTCTTTATGTCCCCCTTACGTTTTTACTTTTCTTTCTTGCTTCGACTTTTCCTCTCGTTCTTCTCTTAGTTGGTCTATTTTCCTAGCTATGAGATCCTTTAATTCTTTGTTTTTATTTTATGTAGCTTCTTCCTCTTCTTTCCATCTAATATGATCCTTCTCAATCCAAGTCTTACCTAACAAAAGTGGGAAAGGGGCACTGTCCTCAACAAACCTAATGACTTCAAATTCTTCTTCAGTCAATGTTCCATGAGAAATAATAGGTACAATAGCTACTCTTCCATATAAATTTATCATGTTTCCCTTAAAAAAGCCTATCCTTCCTAAAGAAGGTACCACAATAGGCTTTCCCAAAACATCCCAAGTTTCTTTTGTCATAATATTCACTTGTGTTTCTTCATCCAATACTGTACAGTCTATGTCGAAGTCTTTTATTCTTGTACTTATGTGTTGTTTTGCTTTCAGGATTCCTGGTAAACTGACATCTTTATGAACATCCATCATTTCTTCCAACTGTGATAACATAGTCTGCACTTCCTCTGACCTTTTCTCTTTATGAATTTCTAACATACCCTTAGTTTCTTGATTCTTTTCGTAATTTTCTTGTCTTATGTCCCTCCCTTCAACTTTAGCAGTAATCCTTGGACAATCCTCAACCTTATGACCAACAACCTTACAACAAAGACAAATAAGTCCTACCTCAGGGAATTACTTAGAAATATGTCCCGACCTTTTGCAATTATAACACAAATTCAATCCTCTTTTTCTCTTAAATGTTCCCCAATATTTTTTGTACTGTGCACTTCCTCTAGGATCATAGTGTTGGACCTGCAATCTGCAAAAATTCTTTCTAGGTTCCTACATCCACTTATCAATCCAAAAACTCTTTCTGTGCATAGGAATAACATATCTTTCTTCATTTCCATTAGATTTACTCAAATCAACTCTTTCTTTCAACTTCTCCCTAGCCTTCAGACTAGGACATAATCTATTAAACATACTTAAATTCATACTTTCAAAACACAAATTTTCACTTATCTTTTTCTTACCAAAGCACAAAGATTGCCACTTTTAGAATATTACCTCTTTTGTTTATAACAACTTACTTTCTTTGCACAAAGCTTCACAAGTCAAGTAGAGTACTGTGCACTTCAAGAAAAGACCTATGCACAAATCTTTTCTTTCTCTTTACCTTAGTTCCCAACAATGACAGTTTTAGGTTATAGTTCCACGTCCCGAAAATCACAGTTTTAGTCCCGAAAATGAAACCATTTGTTGGCACAGGGGCAAACCCAGGTTTCAACATTTAACAAGGCACCAAAAAAACCCCGACTACTAACCCTTTAGGAAGCACCTTCGAAGCAGGCATAGTCTCACCCAAGGTAGAAGCAGGGGGGGTTACATGAAGCAGGTGTCTGTAACCAGGTTGGGACACGATTACATGACAATATCACTTCACAAAATATTTTGTTAATGCTTAGGAAGTGAACATGCATTAGTTTATTAACCTCATTAACACCGTAGAGCATAATCAAAGATAGATAAGTGCAATAACAACAAGCGATTATGCACCTTGAGCACTTAGCACTGTGAGTTAAGTCTAGCATTCATTTACCCTTTAACATAAGTAAATTACTTAAGCAACAAAATATATATTCATTACACATCATAATCAAAGCACTAAGAAAATGCATAACATAAATGACACTTCACAAAACAAACCATGAGACACTAGATATATGTGGTTCACCCCAAGGTGGGGCTACATCCACAAACCACTTCGCTTCTTTATTATTTGCCAAAATCTTACATCTAGTCACTCATATGCACTAAGCCATAGAGTCGAACTTTGCAGAAGACAGGAGATCTATGCACTAAGCACTAGATCCTCTTTCTTTGCCTTCCAAAAATAGGTAAAATACACAGATCCATAATCTCTTATCACGACACTTAGCACCTGCTCCAAACTAATCATCACAAGCACTAAGCATAGTCTACAAAATCACAGTTGAGCACAAAGCCTCAACCACATACATTCCTTTGCACACATAGCTACTGCTTCTACAGTACATTCCTCTTTATTTATACTTTACAAAATCTTACAATAATGTCTAAACATGGGGAAAACCCATAGGCCAACATCCCATAAACCCATTACAAAGCCTAGAGGACCCCCTAATGGGTCCACATAATCCTCAAAATAGGTTAGATCCACAATTTCATCTCTTCTTGGGTGCTCCTACTTCGACCAACGTGTCAAAGTCCAAAAGTGGGCCAAAACCTCCAAGTCTGACCAAAGTTTCCCCAAAACTTGGTTGAGGGACAACACTATTCAAATAAACTCAATAGGAATGACCCCTTTTGAAGTGATTTATAGTGGTAATCTATATATGGAAGATATAGAATATAAGGCCTCCTCCCATGAACTTAGTAATTGTATGTGTTATCATATTTTTTCATGGGATTAAGGAAATGTTGTAGCAGATGTGTATCAGACCATGTCTTCTTCTATTTCATCTTCAATTCTTATTAATAGAGAGTCTTCTTGTTCAAGTATCCCTTTAGTTTTGATTATTGGAATTAGTGGCTTCCACCATTATCTTGAATATGTGCCTTATACCATAGTGGGTGCTAGTTCAAGTATATAATTTTATCCCACTAATTTATCTCAAGTTGATGGTTGCTTGAAGTATGATCCCGAGGAGGCTTGCCAATACATTGAGGCACTTTGGTATACACCAATGGTTATGTTAGCCCCTCCATTTTTTGTGTTATCTCCATGAATTAAAAATTATATCAGCATAAAGATTCTCACAGCAAGAACACTTTACACAAATTGTATGCATGGTTCTCATTTGCTATGCTACTTTCCCCTAAACTCCCTCCATCAATTCTATGATATTCATGCATGATTTTATGATAGAATTGAAGCATGGTTGTAGGCGTCTTACTCAGATAAATTTTCCTCAAATTATCACTATGAAATTTTTAATATGGTGGATAGAGATGTCAAATGTTTTAATGTTTCTTACTTTTAGTCTATTTCTACTCCACATTCTATTACTCTTTTGTTACGATGAATATGTGTTTACAGGTTTGGAATTACGTGGATGTCTACATTGGAATTATGAATTTACATTGTTTATTTTTGAGCCATTGCAGTGTAGAATAGGAATAAGGTAGAATAGGCTAGTGTCTTTTCTTTTTTTTAGTATTAGTTTTTATTTCTAGTTTTTAATTAAGTTTCTTATTTCCTTTTATTTTATTATGGTTGGATGAACAGTAAATTTATTTATTAACATAGGTGGAAATAAATAGAAGGATTTCCCAATAATTTCCCCTTGAATGGTTTTTTGAATTTAATTTTGATATGGGAAAAATTGTTTTATTTTCATTATAAAAGCTTTTTATGTGTTAGGATAATTTTCATATCACTATTTCTATTCATTATTTACCGAGTCAAATCTTCTTTCAATCATTTTGTCATCTTACATGTGGGATATTTTAAATAAAGAATGTTATCGAGTCCCTCTTGTAGTGAAAATGAGCACTCATATTTATTCCATCTTTATATCTACATGATTCTAATTTGAAGATTTTGCTTGATTGGATTTGTTTATAATTTTTATCTTGCTATCCTATACACAGTAAATGGAATTTTGAGTGTTGATTTCTGCCCCTTTGAAATCCAAGCCACTCCAATTCCTTGTAATTTATTTGGATGATTATTTTTGGGTTTGGAATTATCTACATGGTTTCTTACCCATTGAATATTTTCTATGGTTACTTTCAACCAACATAATTTAGCATAGTCAACTTAGTTGATTTTTCATTTTAAGTTATTTCCTTTCAACACCTTTAGTTTAATTTTTTGGCTTTTGGATAAGCATATCATTTTCACCATTCAATTAGTCTTTCAAGGAGGATTTTTCCTTTTATTTTGCAACCTACTTGATCTGAGTTTCCTCTTATACACAACAACAAGAAATATTCTTTCAAACTATATAGAAACATGTTTTAACATTATGGACAACACTATTCTATAATTTTTTTTTCTTAAATATGTTTCTTAAAATTCCTTGGTAGAAATCATTTTATTTACTAATCCAATGGTTGACTGAAAACTTATAGTCATATCAATCATGAGAAAATCAAACCCGATATTTTCTTAGAAATCATTCTTCATAATTGTTGATTTTAAGTCATTCATTCTAGTTACATTCTTGAGTAATATGGTTTTTATCATGTCTTAGTACTACACACTTATATCAATGTTGAAGTCAATGAAATGCTTGGAGGTTGTAAATACATCAGTAATCAATGTCAATGCAACTTCTAAGACTGTAAATTTTGAGTTGTCAACATCTGTTTTGACCATAGCCATGATAATTGTCAATGTTTCATTGAAACCTGCACAAGAGATCTAGCTAGCGCAAGTACAAACAAAGCTTATCAAGAAAGGAAGAGAGATTCAACATGGACGAATGAGAAAATATATTCACACTAATCCAATGATTTTATCAATGAATGAGTGATTGATACATATGATGATCAATAGGATATAGTGAATGAGTGGAATACACTCATATATAGCGCAGAACATTCCATACTTAAGAAAAGCAGTCAAGCAATTAGATTTCCTTAGGAATGCATGCATTCATAATAGTGATGGTATAAATAGAAAGTCCTAAAATAGAACTAGTCAGTTAACTCCCACTAAATTAGTGTGCTGAAAATAGAATTTTCTCCAACACCCCCCCTCACCATCACTATGGAGTAAAAAATGAGTCTCAACAACTAGGCCATATTAGGTATTCATGTACAATGCAACTAATGAACAATGAATAAAAATGAGGAAAGAGGGAAAACCACGTGGGAACCCCCCCCCACCCCCCCCCCAAAAAAAAAGAAAAAAAGATAATGCATCAAAAGAAGAAAATAACAAATGAGATCCACCATGTGGTAGATAGACAATCTCCAAAACCAAGAAAAAATGATAAGTCAATGAAGCATGATCTGATGATGACAAATCATTATCTTCTTCGATGGATGTGTAGAAAATGAAATGTTGTAGTTGATATTAGTTGACAACAATCAAATCTCTCCAAAAAGTAAGGTGTTATCTTACACCAAATGGTCAGGGTAGCTAGAGTGCTTCCGAAACATAGAAGAAAACATAATAAAAATCATCAAAATAGTGGTGAATGGAACTATAAAGACGACATAATTAGTCAACTCAAGAACAATGAGAATGATTCCTATGTATCATGTATGAAACACATCTATAAGATGTCCTCAAATAGTTTCTCAAATGTTTCCATGACCAATCATCAAGCCAACCAAAAACAATCCTCAAAGTTGGTACCTTGCCAAGATGTTGCCGTATACGCCTCTTCATCAATGAGTTGAAAGAAAAGTTACTGAAAAAAGGTTGTGGATACCTGAAATGAAGACATTGTTGTCTCCGATCATGATGTTGAGGATGTCTATATGTGGAGGATGTAGACCCTAAAGATGTTGTTGAAGAGTTTGTTGCTGCCAAAAAATATGATGTTGGTGTAGAAGAGTTTGATAATGGAAACTCTAATGTTGAAGTTGGTGTCAAATGTGGATGTGAAATCTCTGAAGATGTATCAATAAGAGATGTAGGTGGTGGCTACTGAAACTCAACAATAGAAGATTCATCTTCTGTGATGGACTCTTTTGATTGAACAAATTGAGTTTTAATGGCTAGAATATCGAGACAACTTGCTACTGGTGATGAATTCCCAACAAAACCAAGTTGGGATTTTACTGGTCTCATCACAAACTGAATGGGATGTACAATCCCCTGTCTATTCTTACCAAGGAAAACACCAATGTATCCCATCTTATGGATCAATTTTGAACCAAAACCATGAGTGGGAAACTCAAAAGTTGGTGAAGGAAGCTCAGTAGTGCTTAGCAATGCAAAAGTGGCATTATAAGCAAGAGATTGTTGTAGATCTTTCTGCAAACAAGCAATAATATCATCCTTCTCTTTTAAATCAACTAAAAAATGTTCATTGAGAAGAGTGAATTTGTCCTCCATCTCATTAATGCATGTGGTAAAAGTATCAACTTGATCTTATTAATCCTCCATTAGACTCTCAATGAGTCCAGAATCCCTAGAAAAATAGGTACACATGTTTTGAAGACAAATATTTGATCTCTCTTGTTCACCTCGAATTTTTCTAACTTCTTTGAAAAGTTTTAGATTTAGACTCTGAAGGGTCAATATAACTACATATATTCCTCCATTATAATTATTCTCTCCCAAATAAGTCTAAGAAACCCTAAAATTTACTCTCAATCTGAAACTAAAAAACTAATAAATTACTTCAGAAAGGACACATCAAATGGAAAATTTGTATCAGTTTCAGGAGGTGATCTTCCGTCTTCCTTTCTGAGAAAATGATGATGAATTTAACCAAATGATTGAAAAACCAGATGCATAATGGGTCGATTTACTGCTGCCATGGGTTGTTTCCTCAAAAAGTTAATATTTATGGAGAAATCACTGTAGAATGGTATGACCATGGATTCGTATCAGTTTCAGGAGGTGATCTTTCAGCTTCCTTTCTGAGAAAACGGTGAGGAATTTTTCCAAACGGTTGAAAAACCACTTGCAGAATGGGTCAATTTACTTCTCATGCAATTCATTTCCTAGGAAAGTTAATATTTTGGGAGAAATCATAGCAGAAAGGTACAACCATAGCTTTTTCTTGCCGAAACTCCAATTTTCCTTATTCTTTGGCTTGTGTATCTTTCTCCAACCAACGTAGCTCTGATGCCATGTCAATTTTTCATGGAAACCTGCACAGGAGATCTAGCTAAAGAAAGTACAAACACATCTTATCAAGAAAGGAAGAGATATTCAATATGGAAGAATACAAAAATATATTCACTCTACTCCAATGAGTTTATCAATGAATGAATGATTGATACATATGATGATCAATATGATGCAATGGATGAGTGGAATACACTCATATATACGGTAGAACATTCCATAATTAAGAAAAGAAGTGAAGAAGTTATCTTTCCTTAGGAATGCATGCATGCATAATAGTGATGGTCTAAATAGAAAGTCCTAAAATAGAACTAGTCAGTTAACTCCCACTAAACTAGTGTGCCGAAAATAGAATTTTATCCAACAATAATATTTTTTCAAGATGTGAATTTATTGTAGGTTGTAACTCATCAATCTATTGGGACTTACACTCTTCATATTTCCCTCAATTTGAGCTTAGAAAAAGGTCAGTTTTATTCATAACTTGGAAAGGTAAGGATGTTTGGCTCATCTTGGAATATCTTTTTATTTGATCTCTCTTACTCATGATATTGTTTATTTCATTTTCTAAATTTTATGTCTCATTCTTTTGAACAGAAAACCTATCTAGTAAAGAGACAAGATACACACTCATCAAAATTTCAGTTTCTCCCTATTCAATGCGATATGTAATCTCAAGGAAGACTTGGAATTCATGGTTTCTCTTCTTGGAACATTCTTGGAAACTTTATGATATTATTCTCATCAATTTTCTCATCATTTCAAACGTCAACTCATTAAAAATAAGGCCTTAGTAATTTCATTTATTTATGATTTCTCATTATATTTTGCATTTATGATGGGGGAATCAATCCATCTAGGATGGGATCTGAAATTACCTGAACCTTTCTGGAGTGTCTTAATTTCTGCCATTTTAATTTTAATTTCCTATTTCCTCTCATGTGGTTGAAGATAATCATACAAAGGTTTGACATTATCATCATTAATGACAAGACAAAATAAATACCTTTGTGTGCAAGTGGAGATTTTTTAATCAAATTTTTTATTTTCTCTTATAAGCATGAGAATAGATTGGTGATGGACATGTATCATTAGAAGATGGATGAAATTAAAGTTTTATGGTTCCAATTATTTAATTTGATTGATTCTAACTATATGAACATGACGTTGTGTCCATGGATTCAAATCTCATAACCATCAACGACACTAAGTCTCGTGTTGAAGGGAATATTGTGGGAAAGCACATAGTTCTTAGATCTTAGGAAGGAGGCTATGATATTTGGCTAAATGAATGAAAAATGGATACTTGAATGACTATACCAAAATTATTCGTTTACATAAGTTTTATGATAGCCAATATAGTTTCAAGTTTAGAGTAGCTTAGCAGGATTTTCTTAGGACTAGTTTTAATATTGGTCAATGTTTTTCTCTTTAGTCTAATTTATTTCTAATAAGTTATTCATTTAGAGGAATATTTTTTCCTAAAATTTGTAATATCATATCATAACATTATATTTTTTTATGCAAATTGGGAAATGGTTTATGCAACTAGTAGCCCAAGATTTTTCTCTTTAATAATGGAAAATTAGGGAAGTGTTAATATAAACTTGGTTTCTTAGATTCCTTTGCAACATATTTTAATCAGTAAATATTGTCACCAACTCAACAACTAATCAAAAATATAGTTCCATTCATGTATTCCCATGATGGTTTATTATCTAGATAATATTTGGAGTCATGTTCATGATTATTTTTTATGACCTCCATAACTATAGTGTCTCCTCTTTGTTTCATCATATTGAATCATTTAAATATTTTTGGATTAATAATATATTTTATGGAAAAGAGAAATTGATGTTTTGGTGAGGAATATCAAATGAAATTTTTGTTGTTGAAAAAATTCATTATTTTCATGTGTGCAAAGGACTTGCTCATGTCAAGAAATATTGAGAGCTTATGGGTTTGCGGAATGTTTCATGTAATTGAATTTTTGAAAATCTTCTTTAGCCAAACTTTGCCATTATACCATTTTTATAGGTTCCAAGAATATTTATCTTGTTTCACTAAATATCTATTAGATTAGAGGATTGTGTTGCGAATTTGTTTCACTAGATTATCAATTCTCATAATCTTGCTTGTTACTCATTTCATATTTTTACCCTAGGAATGTTTCTATTGGGATTGATATTGAATTATTAACATTTCTTGACTAATCATTTCCCTTGGATTACTTTCCTGTATTTCACTAAAAACACTTTCACTAATGTTGCTCATGATGTGTCCCATGTTGTTGGGATTACCCTATCTTTCAAGATTAATTCCTCTCGTAATGACTAACAGAGTATGCTTTTGATTTTTCTTTTAGTCACTTTATTTATCTCAATTTGTACATAATTTAATCCCCTTCTTTGATTAGTTAGGAAACTATGGTGGTGGTCTCATATTCTAATACCATCAGGGGTGAATATACAATCATTGAGTGACCTAGATCAATAATCAAAATGACAATAAATATCTTAGTGAACAACATCAATGCAATTTTCTGAGATTGAAAGTATGGCATATTCAAAATATTATTTCTCTAAGTTATTAATCATGGCCATAAGATCAAAGAGATGAATTCCTCAATTTATCCATTATTTTAGGCATTTCAACAATTTTATTTTTTTCCCTACAAAATCCAAAATATGTTGGAAAAAAAAACTTGGTTAGATATCGATTTCTTGATCACTTGATCCAAAAAGATCTTTTAATGACAATGGTTGAGCTATTAAAACATGAGTTATTTTACCATTTAGGAAAACTAATGAAAGAGGAAACATAGAAGACATTAAGAAATATACATATTTGAAAATAAGCATGAAGAACAACAAACCATAAACACCAAAATGATAATGGAGTTCGACAATCTTGCCTACGTCTCCGAGCCTTTGTCTCAGTGGGTGAGGATTTCTTATTTTTGTTTGAATATTTAAATGTACATCATGAAAATGCCAATGGATTAAAAAAATGAGCTAGTTGTGTTCTTCTAGATCTCAATAACCCATCAAAACTAACGGCACTAAAAATGGATGAACGAAGCTCCCAGAAATGGCCCGCAAAGGTGCACTCCTCAATAGCTTCCCTGCATAAAAATGGCTTTGCCTCAACAATTCATCAACATTTTCCCGATCTAAACCCCCACCCATGGCTTCAAGAGCCTTTGGTTTATATGTAGTTGAATTGGCTAATGACCTCCCAACTTCTCCCTAAGATATGGCCTCAAAAAGGGCCCAAGATCCCCCAACAATGGGATAAATCTCCCAAAACTGTTGAGAAAATCCATAAAAATCATAATATAAAGTATAAAAACCCACTTTTGGCATAAATTCTAGGAGAAACCCCTTTTCCTCGAGCTCGTGGTCACCTAGGCACCTTCCAAGTGGCCCTGGGCTAACACCAGTTCATTGCCCCCCTCTTGGATTCCTAGCTCTTGGTTATATGTTGTGGCCATATGACCATAGCTCTATCCTCCATGCACAAAATCTAGTTAATACCCAGTTGTGTAGGCCTTGGTTAGCAGGCTAGCCCAGTCGACCAGGCACTTATCCACTGCATCTGTGCTCCAACTGTTACACACCGGATCACATGGTATATGGAGCGATAACCAGGGGCTATCCCATATTAAATATATGCACCAACTATTTAGTATTGGTTTTGGTCATGTGAGACAGTCACATGATAAGTTCCAGGCTAACCATTACACAAACTACCCCAAACCGTAGATTGCAGGTTAGATGGAATGGTTCTATGCAGAAGCATTGGGGGTTGGGCCCTAGCCCCAGCAATATTCCATGCCCAAAACACAATCTATAAACGTTAAATAAAAGTTTTAGAACTTTGGTAATAGGATCCACCATGGGCAGGCTAGTAGCTTGGACCTGCCAAAACGTTCACCCGGAACAAGAGGTCACGGGTTTGAATCCCATGCATTGCGTACAATTTTTCCAAAACAAAACGTGCAATGAATGGGTGCCACATGGGAGCCCATGTCTGGGCCATGTGGAACCTTACCAATTTCCCACAACCTACCATGTGTCAAGCATTGACTGGTCCACACAACTGCCTATGTGTCTACCCTATCACATGCCACTATACTTGCCACATCATCCAATTGCCACATGTCATAGAGTTGTATGACCTTGCCTCGTCAGCTTATGACACATGTCACCTTGCAGTGGTGCCACATGTCACACTCTGTCTCATCCACCTTCCCACCTACCCACGTCAGCATGCCAACACACTTCCATGTCATTATAAGGTCGTACGACCTATACAGTCAGTTGTCACGTGGCACTGTATGGACTGTACAGTCATCAAATTTTGCATGTTTGGAAAAATGAATAGAACATGATATCTTCCGCATACAATGTTTGTTTGATATCATTCAAGTTGCATTGTGTTTGTATCGACAAGGCCTACGCACATGTTCATTTTGAAGAGATTCTACGAACTTTGAGTTTTAGGCCTTCCTGGACCCCATCTTGGCTTCGGTATCCATTTTGGATCACACCTCCCCACTAAAGACCTTTTGGTCATCCAAAAGGTTAAAAAAATGATAAAATACTCATAAGGATAAAACAAAACACTATGTTGTACAAAAATGATGCTATAACAGGTCATCATTACAACATGTGTGATTACATTAATGGAATCAAAATACAATGAAGATGTGACATCCACTTCTGGCAAAACCAAGTGACTGTTCTCTTTCCTTCATGTTGTTCCTCTTGCTTCAGTGGTAATGCCTCTTCCTTCATGAGTACAATCGCAATCATTTTTCCCTTCTATGGATGAAGCTACAGATTAAGCTTCCAACATTTATCCTTTTGATGTGCACCCCAATTGCAATAAGTGCAGTGGTATTTTGGCATCTAGACTTGTTTTCCCTTATCTTTCTTCCATTGTGGAGTTGAGTCTTTATGTCATGTATCCTTCCTGGTCGACATAAACTTGTTGTACAAAGATTGTCTCTTCCAATAGTTTCCCATACAATGCTTGGGTGAATGACAAAACATACAATGATACATTTTCCCCAAGTTTTGGATTACATGGTTATGTCTTTTATAATCAAAAAGAGAATTGGAGAACCCATGACCATTATACCTTTCTTTTCGATCTTCATTTTTAATTGGGGATGATTTTCATTCACTATCACCATCAGGGAGTGATACACCATCACCTTTCGTGAAGTGTTCCCGCGATGACTTAAGTTGGTCATTTGAAGCATCAATTCTCTCCAATGTTTTGGATTCCATCTTGGAGAATGCTCCAATATCCTCTTCTCCATATCCCAATCCTAAATAATGAGATCTTTCCACAACCTCTATGGGATTAACGATACCTTGGCCCTTATTTCCAAGGCCCTTTCCTTCATAACCCATCTTGGTTAGCAATTTCAAACCTATACCTCTTCTATGTTTTTCAAATGCACCAAAAGAACCATATTGATGGGAACAATGTGAAATTGATGAATGAATTCCACTGCATACCTTAGAGATGATTTCTGAATTCGGTGTACAAGGAAATTCCTTCAATTCTTCTTCACTTTTCTTGTTCTTTGAATATTTTCCTTGAACCAAACTCTTTCATTCCAAGTAGTCTTCATACAACACTTTAACCATCTTCAACATTGAAAAGAGAGTTTTTCGCATATCCTTCTCATATTGACAAAGTCCCTCTTTAGATGCCATTTTCTGAACTGAGATGATATTTTCCCTGGTAAACATGTAAACTCAAAAATCCAACCGTCAACTAGCTCTGATACCACTTTATCTAGAAAGATCTTTTAACAACAATGGTTGAGTTATTAAAGCATGAGTTATTTTACCATTTAGGAGAACTAATGAAAGATGAAACATAAAAACCATTAATAAATATACAGATTTAAAAATAAGCATGAAGAACAACAAACCATAAACATGAAAGGGATAATGGAGTTCGACAATCTTGCCTACATCTCCGGGCCTTTGTCTCAGTGGGTGAGGCTTTCTTACTTTTGTTTGAAGTTTTAAATTTACATCATGAAAGTGACAATGGATTATAAAAATGATCTAGCTATGTTTTCCTAGATCTCAAGAACCCATCAAAACTGATGACACGGAAAATAGATGAACAAAGCTCCCAGAAATGGCCCGCAAAGGTGCACTCCTCAATAGCTTCCCTGCATAAAAAATGGCTTTGCCTCAACAATTCATTAGCATTTTCCTAATATGAACCTCCCCCCATGGATTCAATAGCCTCTATTTTATATAGACATGAAGTGGGTAACAACCTCCCAACTTCTCCCCATGATCTAGCCTCAAAAAGGGCCCAAGATCCCCCAAAATGGGCTAAATCTCCCAAACCTCTTGAGAAAATCAATAAAAATCATAATAGAAAGTATAAAAACCCACATTTGGCATAAATTCTAGGTGCAACCCCTTTTCCTCAGGCTCCTGGTCACCTAGGCTCCCTCCAAGTGGCCCTGGGTTGGTGCTAGTTTGCTAGACCCTTCATGTATTCCTGGCTCTTGGTTATATGTTCTGGCCATATGCCCATAGCTCTATCCTCCATGCACCAAATCTAGTTAAGCCTCAGTTGTTTAGGCCCTTGGTCAAGAAGCCTAGTTAGTGGGATATCCTGGACAACCAGGCGCTTATCCACCACATCCATGCTCCAACTGTTACACACCGGGTCACATGGTATATGGAGCGATAACTGGGGAATATCCCATATCAAATATCCGTGCCACCTATTTATTCTGGGTTGTGGTTATGTGTGACAATCATAGGGTAAGCGCCAAGCTAACCCTTACCCAATCTGCACCAAATTGTAGACTGCATGTTACATGGGTCGGGGACTAGGGCCTAGCCCTAGCCCTATTCTCCACCCAACAAACAATCGATAAACATTAAATAAAAGTTTTAGAACTTTAGTAATAGGATCCACCATGGGAAGGTTGGTAGCCTGGCCTTGCCAAAAGATTCTCCCAGAACCAGAGGTCACAGGATCGAATTCTGTGCGTTGCATACACTTTTTCCAAAACAAAACATTCAATGAATGGGTGCCACATGGCAACCCATGACTGGGCCATGTGGCACCTTACCACTTGCCCAAAAACTGCCACAATTCAAGTGTTGATTGGTCCACACAACTGCCTATGTGTATGCCCTGTCACATGCCATTGTACATGCCACGTTAGCCAGCTGCCACATGTCGTATGGTTCTACGGCCTTGCCTCATCAGCCCGTACCACGTGCCACCCTTGAAGTGGTGCCATGTGTCACACTCTAGCTCATCCACCTATCCACCTATCCACATCATCATGCCAACACACTTCCATGTCATTGTATGACCATACGACTTGTACAGTGAGCTGCCACGTAGAACTGTACAGTCATCAAATTTTGCTTGTTTGGAAAAATGAACAGAACACGATATGTTTTGCATACAATGTTCATTTGATCCCATTCAATTTGCATTGGGTTCATATTGACGATGCCTATGCACATGTCCGTTTTGAAGAGATTCCATGAAATTTTATTTTTAGGCCTTCCTGGACCTCATCGTGGCTCCGGGATCCATTCTAGATCACACCTTCCCACTAAAGAAATTGTGTTCCTCCAAAAGGTTACAAAATTGATTACACACTCATAAGGATTAAAAAAAACACTATGTTGTACAAAAATGATGTTATAATAGGTAATCATTACAACATGTGTGATTACATTAATGGAAGAAAAATACAATGAATATGTGACATCCACTTATGGAAAACCCAAGTGATTGTTTTCTTTCCTTCGTGTTTTTCCTCTTGATTTGTTGGTAATTCCTCTTCCTTCATGAGTACATTTACAATATTTTTGTCCTTCTTTGGATGAAGCTATGGATTAAGCTTCCAACATTTAGCCTTTTGATGTCCACCCCTATTGCAATACATGTAGTGGTTTTTTGGCATCCAGACTAGTTTTCCCTTCTCTTTCTTCCATTGTTGAATTGAGTCTTTATGTCATGTCTCCTTCCTGGTCGAAAAAAACTTCCTGTACAAATATTGTCTCTTCCAACAATTTTCCACACAATGCTTGGGTGAATGACAAAAAGTACAAGGATACATTTTCCACAAGTTTCAGATTACATGATTATGTTTTTTATAATAAAAAAGAGAACTGGAAAACCCATGACCATTATACCTTTCTTGTTGATCTTCACTTTTATTTGGGGATGATTTTCATTCACTATCACCATCAGGGAGTGATACACCATCACCTTTTGTGAAGTGTTCCCACAATGAATTAAGTTGGTCATTTAAAGCATCACTTGCTTCCAATGTTTTGGATTCCATCTTTTAGAATGCTCCAATATTCTCTTCGCCATATCCCAATCCTAAATAATGAGGTCTTTCCACAAACTCTATGGGATTAATGATACCTTGGCCTTTATTTCCAAGGCCCTTTCCTTCATAACCCATATTGGTTAGCAATTTCAAACCTATACCTCTTGTATATTTTTCAAGTGCACCAAAAGAACCATCTTTATGGGAACAATGTTGTTGGCATAGAGGTAGACCCAGGGTTCAATGCTCAAAAGCACACCAACAAAGCCCTAACTACCAGCCCCTTTGGCAACACCTGCGAAGTAGATGAAGTCTCACCTGAGGTAGAGGCAGGGGTGGTTGAAAGAATAAGGTGTTTGCAACCTTAGTTGGGACATAGATCTATGATTATCTTTCTTACAACGTACTTAGCATCGGTTATTCCTTAGCATACATTCATTAATATACTTTGCAGAAGGAACAGAGAATTGTAGTGAATACTATACTAAGAATGATTCAATACTTATCCATAGAAATATAGGTTAGATTCAATAGATCAAGAACTTTGCATCTCATATATCAGATCCAATGTTCATTCATTCATCAATAGCACAGAGCATAACTAGGTCTACTTAATCACATCAAGCACTTAGCCAAGAAAGAGGTAAATACATAAGAGTGAAGCACAAAACACTATACACACAGTTACCATGGTTCACCCCCACCCTGGGGCTACATCCACAAAGTCTTCTTTATATTATCTTGGTCAAGCAGTTACAGCACAGAGCTCTAATGACCCTTACTTTGCATAGGACAAAACATTTGTGCAGCTTGCTAGATCCTTCTTCCTTGCTCTTCAACATCAGACTATAACAACTTGCACTTAGCTCTATGATCTCATGCATAGAGAACTCTAAGATACATCTGATCACATAGATCCAATTACTAGCACTAAGCATTCATTCATACATCACATAGATGTACTACATTACTATATCCTCCTTATATTACTATCTACATTGCCTATTTATAGATTACAAAATGGGCCTACACATGGGTAAACCCATGGGCCGACATCCCTTTCTCGTTACATCAACCCAAAACCCTAAAATGGACCCCAAAATAGGTCTTTCTTCCTTATTTTCTGCTTCGCGTTGCACTCCTTCCTTGGCAAGCTATCGCAGTCCCAAAATGGTCAAGTATGACCAAGTACTCTTAAACTTGGTCAAGGGACAAAATGCCCCCAACACTCACCTATGACTCGTCCTGAGTCACTCACGTCTGACCAATTATACTTTGAACACCTCGATCTTGGCTCAAGCAGCTTCGACCTACTGCAGTGAGACAACCTCTTGTTCAGTAAATTCCTGGACTACTGTGTCATTGAGTGGTCCTTCCAGGCATTGTTCTGTAGTGATGACACCCTATTTGAGTTCATCTCCCTGGATTTCAAGTTCGGCGAATAGCTGGCATGCCTTCTCTTGGAGTGGTTGCAGTTGTTGAGAGACGTCCATTACTTTACTTTGCAGTGTGTGTACTTGTTGTTGGGATGTGCATTGCTCTGCGAACCTCTTCATTATTTTGACTGGGGTCATGGACTTCAGTTGTGCTTGTATCACATCTGCATGATGCTTTTCTTCATGGAGTTATGCCTCCAATATCTGCAATTCTGTATTCTCTGTGAGGGTTTCATAGGTTTCGGTGCTTCTGGTGCTTAGCTGCCTACATTCCAAAGCCAAAGTTTTTAATCGGTCGACTGCTCTTCGAGCAGTGGCCTCTCTTAGGTCTCTTATCTCTTGGGGTGTCTCAGGCACGGTGCAGAGCTCCAGATCCATGATGCACTATTGAAGTTGTTGGATTATTGCTTCCATTTGGGTCACCTGTTGTGGAATATGATCTTCCATCTTCACTTCTATGATCGTCACAGATCCCAGTGCCTTGTGAACTCTTTGTTGTGTTTCAAGTTGCTCTGTTAGCAACTGGTCCTTTCTCTGCTGTAACTGGGCATTTTCCTCCTCCCATTTCACTTGTAAGTCAATCTTCTCATGTTCTTCCTTTCTCCATTTCTCTTCATGTGCGCTCTGTGCTTGCGCCAAAGCCTAGGTGGATTTCACTATGTATTCTTGATCTTGTCGAAGGCGAGCTTCGACTTTCTCAGTGATCTAGCATAACTGTGTGGGCTCATCATATGTTCCTGGTATTTCCATTATTAACGGTGCTATAGAAACTACTTAGCTAGACTGAAGTGCCTGCTGCGCTTATTTGAATTCACCCGTGATCCGGTGGAATAGTTCCTCTTTCTTTGCTTCTTTCTTTTCCGCAAGATCTAATGAAATATCATTCAGTGCGGCAATTAAGAAGTCAAAATCATCTGAGGGTAAGTGTAGCCTTAAGTGTGGTCTGGGTGGCCTTAGTTTTATTTTTGGATGAGGGCCTCGGTGGGGTAATATTCCTTTTCTTGGAGGGATATGCCTCGTCCCTAGGTAGGGTAACCTCGCCTTTGCTCTATTCAAATTTTGTGCCCCCCTAGTTCTTCATCATCACTTCCCTTCGTAGGTGAGAGCGAAGAAGTATTCGTGGATGTGTTGTGGATATCCTGAAATTCCCCATCCTTCCTAGTCTTGTGTGGTCCTAGTGTATCTGGCATAGCTTCAAGGATATCTACGTCATACATCTCTATGGGGTTTGCTACAACAAGGAGGTCTGCCAACCATTCCTTGTTAATCTCCTCCAGGGCATCTTCTGTCAGCTTGTAATATGACTGGAGTTGTTGTTTGTGCTCGTCTGCGTGTGCTGTGATGTAGGTGAAGTGACGATCTGCGCTGAATTTCATGAAAGGTCGAAACCTATGAAGATTTTTCGGTGTAATGCGCGGTGTAGACTGAATGGAATTTCTCAACTGAGTGTAGTATGCATGGAATATGGCATTGGACTGCCACTTTTTTTTCATGTCACTGGAGTACCACAGTGTATAGAACTTTGTGGCTAGGGGTTTGAAGGGTTTGATCTCTGAAAACGTGGCTCCCTCAGGCAGTTCCCACACGATGAAGGCGATGAGTATGAGCAACCAACTAAAGTAGAACTCATACCCTTGGTCCTGCGCTTGTCTAAAGTCAAGCTCTAGCTGATTTATAAGGTATTTCACCTAGTTCATTTGTAGTCCCTCGGTGCACTTCCCTGCAAGGTCAACTACAAAACTGATCACCTGTGTAGGTCTATTTTTTCAGACTAACTTGACTGCGATCAAATGGAAACCAAAGCATACTACTACATTATCAATGGGAGATACCTTGTAACCTCGTGTGCCTTTCTCCAGATCGCCATATGTGTCTTTTATTCATTGAGAGAGAGCACAATCTATGGTCTTTCCATGGTAAAAGTCCTGCGGGTCAAGGCCCTGCATGCTTAGCCCAGTGATCTGATTGATTAGAATAATATCCACAGTGATGCACTGGTCCAACCATAGATATCCTCTGTGGTATCATGACAACAACAGTTGAACACATGAATTTACTTCCTAATGCCTCCCAAAATGTGGAATCTTCATTACGTTGAGGAGGGTTGACTACGCAAGGTTATGGGTCCATTGTTGTGGTACAATATTGGGGTTCTTTCCTTTTGTAATAGTCAAATACTTGTGCAGGGCTAACATACTATATACCTTGCAGTATCTAAGGTTAAAATCACTGAATTTCAACGTGGTGAGATTCTCCTGGTTAGCATGAACTGTGTGCACCCCTTTCAGGAGGTACATAGTGACTACAACATAGTTGAATTCTCTGGGTACAAAGTATCAATTCACTGGTCCGCTTAGTGGTGGGATATATTTAGGCAATATGCTTGGGATCATATTCATAGTGGAAAAGCCGTTTCCTATCTTAGATTGTCTTTCTGAAGGCGTTCGGGATGGTCCTAATTGAGCAGTGGAGGGGGAAGCTGGCAGTATGCCTGAGGATGATTCATGTACACCTGTAGACATTCCACATTCTGACATGACTCTCTCAGCCATTAAATCAAGTAGAACTTCTTCAACAATTTTCATAGCAGTGTTGAGCTCGTTCAACATACAAACTTGCGTCAACTGGCTCGGGTGCAAAAGGAATTTAGAGATGACAGTGAATAGTAAGGCAATGATCTCAGGGTAAGTAAATCTCAGGGTTCACTCTCTGATTCTTAGTTAGAAAAAAGTATTCTTGGTGCGTGGCGCGACAGGTTAAGTAGGCAATATCAACAATGGTCTGGTTGCGACGGACATGGGTCCTTCATGAAATCTATTCTATCCAACAGTCTAGTGGTAACCCATAACTTCTTTTCAATCTGTTCAGAGCGGCGGTCGAATGAGTATATCAGTTCCAATGGCTATATTTCTTCATCATGGAAAAGTATTCTATGTAGTTGTTCTAATATCTCAGCAAAGCTCCCATTTTTCAATTCTTCTTGTTGCATAGTGTCCTCTAGAACCTCTTATAACCTTACAGTATTAGACCTTTTCTTTCTTAACTTCCTAGCCTTCTTCCCAGTGAGTTTTGTCTTAGTAATTCTTTTACCATTCTTATGTTTATCTTCTGTGGTCTTAGTTACTTCGCACTGTGGAAAATCTTTCTTAGGGTTCCTTGATAATACTTCTTCTATATCAAAAATAGGTAACTCGATCTTCTACAGATCCTCAAGTGTTCTCTTAGCTTCGACATTAGAGGTAATAATATTAAATATCTGCAATCTTCTCTTCTGTTCTTCAATCAAGTGTGTGATCCTTCTGGTCATAAATTCTTTTAACTCTTGCTTCTTCTGTTCCAAAACTTTCTCTTCTTCTCTTCATTTAGCCTATTCTCTATTAATCCAGGGTTTTCCTATGAGCATAGTAAACGGGGCGATGTCTTCAACAAATTTAATGATCTCAAAGTATTCCTCTGTCGAAGTTCCATTGACAGTCATAGGTATCCAGGTGATCCTTCTACATAGGTTTACTAACTTTCCTCTGAAGAAACTTGTTCCTCCTAGGGAAGGGATCATGGCAGGCTTCCCTATAGCTTCCCAAGTTCTTTCTGGCATAATGTTCACTTATGCTTCTTCATCAAGAGTATAGTCAATGTCAAAGTCCCCTATTCTTGCTTCGATTTTCTCCTTTTCTTTGAAGATCTATGATATCCTAACATGTTGGTGGTCATTCAAGGTATCTTTCATCTGTAGCAATATAGTTTTTAATTATTTTTGGGTTTCTACTATAATCTTGGCCTCTTGATCTCCCTTAGGGTTTTCTTGTTCCATATTCAGCTTTTCAATCCTAGCAATCATTCTAGGGAAATCCAATACTTCATGGTCCATATCCTTACAACATAGGCAACTAGGTCTTCTCCTAAGGAATTCTTTAGCAAGATGTCCTGGTCGTCTACAACTATAACAGAGGGTTAATCCTCTCGTCCGTTTAGATGTTCCCTAACTCCTTATGTACTACTCAGCAGGATCATGGTGGCTAGCCTACAATTTTTTTTTTCTAGGATCCTGCATCCACTTGTTAGTCCAGACATTATTTTGATGCATAGGTATAACATATATATCACTATACTTATCATATCTATTCATATCAAGATTTCTTTCATCTATTAATTCCCTAGTTTTGAAGCTAGGACAGAATCTATAAAACATACCTAGATCCATGCTTTAGAAACAAAAAAATTCACTTATAATACTTTTGCAGAGCACAAAGATTCCAGATCTAAGACTTTTAACTATTCTTACCTTTATCAAGGCATAGAGCTTACATATCTTACCTTTTTCTTCACAGATATGACTTCTTTTCTTCAGATCTGACCTCTCTTTCTTCAAATCCGATCTCTTTTCTTGGAACAAACATTCATAGGTCAAACAGAACACTTCACACTAGAGAAACAGATCTACACACAGAGATTATTTCATGCAAAGCTTC
The DNA here is from genome assembly GCA_009831015.1 of Picea engelmannii. NCBI lineage: Eukaryota > Viridiplantae > Streptophyta > Pinopsida > Pinales > Pinaceae > Picea > Picea engelmannii. Next base: position 1,699,782 of record ML777363.1, read on the forward strand.
TTCTTCTTTTATTCCCAGCAATCACAGTTCTAGTCCCGACAACATAACCATTTGTTTTCACAGGGGAAGACCCAAGGTTCAACGCTCAAGAGTGCGCCAACAAAGCCCTAACTATCGACCCTTTTGGAAACACATGCGAAGCAGATGAAGTCTCACTAGAGGTAGAGGCAGGGGTGGTTGCAAGACTCAGGTGTCTGCAACCTTAGATGGGACATAGATCTGTGATTATATTTCTTACAATGCACTTAACATCAGTTATTCCTTAGCATACATTCATTAATATACTTCACAGAAGGCACAAAGAATCGTAATGAATACTATACTAAGAATGATTCAGTACTTATCCATAGAAATATAGGTTAGATTCAATAGATCAAGCACTAAGCATCTCATATATCATATCTAATGTTCATTCATTCATCAACAGCACGGAGCATAACTAGGTCTACTTAATCACATCAAACACTTAGCCAAGAAAGAGATAAATACATAAGAGAGAAGAAAAAAACACTATACACACAGTTACCATGGTTCACCCCCACCCCAAGGCTACATCGACAAAGTCTTCTTTATATTATCTTGGTCAAGCAGTTACAACACAGAGCTCTAATGACCCTTACTTTGCACAGGACAGAAGATTTGTGCAGCTCACTACATCCTTCTTCCTTTCTCTTCAACATCAGACTATAACAACCTACACTTAGCTCTCTGATCTCATGCACAAAGCACTCTAAGATACATCTGATCACACAAATCCAATTACTAGCACTAAGATTTCATTCATACATCACATAGATGTACTACATTACTATCTCCTCCTTATCTTACTATCTACATTTCCTATTTATAGATTACTAAATGGGCCTAAACGTGGGTAAACCCACGGGCTGACATCCCTTTCCCGTTACATCAACCCAAAACCCTAAAATGGACCCCAAAATAGGTATTACTTCCTTATTTTCTGCTTCGCGTTGCGCTCTTTCCTTGGCAAGTTGTCGCAGTCCCAAAAGTGGTCAAGTATGACCAAGTACTCTTAAACTTGGTCAAGGGCCAACAAATGTGAAATTGATAAATGATTTCCACTTCATACCTCAGAGATGATTTTTGAATTTAGTGTAGAAGACAATTCCTTCAATTGTTTTTTTCTTTTGTTGTTCTTTGAAAATTTCCCTTGAACCAAACTCTTTCATTCCAAGTTGTCTTCATACAAAACTTTCACCATCTTAGACATGGAAAAGAGAGTTTTTCTCATATCCATCTCATCTTGAGAAAGTCCCTCTTTATATGCCTTTTCTCAACTGAGATGATTTTTTCCCTGGTAAACATGCAAACACAAAAATTCAACCATCAGCTAGCTATGATACCACTTGATCAGAAAATATCTTTTAATGACAATGGTTGAGTTATTAAAGTATGAGTTATTTTACCATTTAGGAAAACTAATAAAATAGGAAGAATGAAAGAGGAAACATAACAGTCATTAAGCAATCTATAGATCTGAAAATAAGCATGAATAACAACAAACCATAAACACCAAAGTGATAACGGAGTTTGATAATCTCACCTACGTATCTAGGCCTTTGTCTCAGTGGGTGAGGCTTTCTTATTTCTATTCAAATCTTTAAATGTACATCATGAAAGTTCCAATGGATTACAAAAATGATCTAGTTGTGTTCCGCTAGATCTTAAGAACCCATCAAAATTGACGGCATTGAAAATGGATGAATGTAGCTCCCAGAAATGGCCCACAAAGGTGTGCTCCTCAATAGCTTCCCTGCATAAAAATGGATTTTCCTCAACAATTCATCAACATTTTCCTGATCTAAACCTCCCCCCATGGCTTCAAGGGCCTTTGGTGTATATAGACCTGAAGTGGGTAACAACCTCCCAACTTCTCCCCAAGACCTGGCCTAAAAAGGGGCCCAAGATCCCCCAAAAATGGGCTAAATCTCCCTAAACTGTTGAGAAAATAAATAAAAATCATAATATAAAGTATTAAAACTCACATTTGGCATAAATTCTAGGCACAACCCCTTTTCCTCAGGCTCTTCGTCATCTAGGCAACCTCCAAGTGGCCTTGTGTTGGTGCTAGTTTGCTGGCCCCTTGCTAGATTCCTGACTCTCGGTTATATGTTGTGGCCATATGCCCACAAATCTATCCTACACATGCCAAATCTAGTTACACCCTAGTTGTTTAGGCCCCTGGTAAAGCACCTTGGTCAATGGGCTAGCCTGGCTGACCGAGTGCTTATCAACCACATTCGCCCTCCAACCGTTACACACTGGGTCAGTGGTCACATGGTATATGGAGTGGTAATTGGGGGCTATCCCATATCAAATATCCATACCAACTGTTTAGTCTGGGTTGTGGTCATGTGTGAAAGTCACATGGTAGGCACTAGGCTAACCATTACATAAACTGTGCCAAACTATAGACTGCATATTAAATGGAACAGTTCTATGTAGAGGCGTCAAGGGTTGGGGCCTAGCCCCATCCCTATTCTCTACCCAACACGATCCATAAACCTTAAATAAAAGTTTTATACCTTTGGTAATAGGATCCACCATGGGCAGGCTGGTACCCAAGCCCTGCTAAAATGTTCAGAGTGATTTAGAGGCTTCATTTTCTGATTCTTGGACCTGTTCATCTTCAGCTTTAGCTGTGTCTTCTGTAGAAGACTCATTAATGTATACCTCTCTTGTTGGGATTCCTTCATCAATTTTTACATCAATACAATCAACCATTTTATGCAGCCTCTTATTATAGCATCTACATCCTTTACTGTTTGTAGAATACCCTAAGAAGATACCTTCATCAACCCTGTCATCATATTTGTCGAGGTTCTCATCATTATTCTTTATGTAGCATTTACTCCCAAAGACTCTGAAGTGTTTGATTGAGGCAGGTCTTCCAAACCATAATTCATAAGGTGTCTTGTAACTATGTGGTCTGAGGTTGTCTTTGTTAAGCACATGGACTACTGTGTGTATTGCTTCTACCTAGTAGGTTTGACCAATGTTCTTCTCATTCATCATTGACCTGGACATTTCCTGCACTGTTCTGTTTTGCCTCTCAACAAATCCATTTTGTTGTGGAGTTCTTGGGATTGTGTATTCTCTCTTGATCCCATGATCATCTCAGAATTCCTTGAATTTTATTGACATAAACTCTCCTCCCCGATCTGATCTTACTGCCTTGAACCTCTTGCCTGTTTGAGTCTCTGTTAAAGCCTTAAATATTTTAAACTTCTCAAATGCTTCAGCTTTTTCTTTGAGAAAGGCAACCCAAGTAAGTCTGGAGTAATCATGGATAATCAACATGAAGTAGTTTTCTTTCCCTGTGCCTTCCTGTCTTGATGGTCCACATAAATCCATATGAACTAGTTGGAGTGGTTTCTCTGTTGAGGTAAATCTCTTGGACTTAAATTGTGTCCTTCTTTTCTTCCCTACTTGATAGGGTTTACACATTGAATCTTGGGGCTTTGATATTCTCGAAAGATCTTTTACTGCCTCAAGGTTTTTGAGTTTGATTAAGTGGTCAAAGTTTAGATGTCCAAGTCTCCTATGCCATAACCATCTTTCATCATGTTTGCTTATATGACATTCGCCTCTATTTTCTTTTAGCACATATACATTATTTTTTGTCCTTATGCCTTTGGCCACCACTTGTCCTGAGTTTACAGACTTTATCTTGCAGTCCTTGTACATGAACAACACTTCACATCCTCTGTCACACATTTGAATTACACTGAGGAGATTATGTTTCATCCCATCCACAAGTAGAACATCTTGGTCTTTTCCTTTTCCATTACTTAAGCTCACCATCCCTTTGCCCTTTATTTTCCCTGGAGCATCATTTCCAAAGGTTACGTTTCCTGATTTTCTTTCACTTAGAGATAGAAACTTGCCTTTGTTTCCCATCATGTGTTTGGAGCATCCACTCTCTATATACCAAGGGTTTTTTTTTCTTTGAGCGAACAATACTAATCCACACTTGTCACTTTCCTACTTCTTCCAAAACTTGACATTTTCAGCAAGGGATTTCAAATCTGGTTCATAGTTCCTTAATTGACAATCAATAGATTTATGTCCAAAGTTATGACAGGTGCAACATTCAACCTCATTATTCAATAGGTCAAACTTATTGTTGCAGTGTTGCCTACTTATTGACTGTTGATTATTTCTTGACCTCCTTAGTTGTATGTGTCTAGAATCAATTTGGCGATTTGCAGTCTGTGAAGGATTATTACTTGACTGTATCATTATTTGTTGCAGGAAGTATTTATTCCTTTGAAATCTTAATTGCTCATGTATAAGTCTTAAGGAACAATTTACAGCTTTGTGACCAAAGTTAGAACAGTAGAAACAATAGTTATGCAAAAATTCTTTGTACCTGGGAAATGGTTGTCTTCTTTGTGCAAATTGATTTCTTCCAGGCTGATAACGTCTTTCAGCAGTGAGTGCATTACTTATTTTTTCTACAGATTCAGTTCTGGAATCTTTTACCTTACTCGTCCTGGGCGGCTGATTGTCTTCCTTTGTTCCTGCAGGTTCGTTGTTGTTATTGGTTGCACATTTGACAAACTTGATGGGTTCTTCGTTTCTTGGCTTACCACTACTTGATCCCTCTTCATAACCCAAACTAGTTTTTAACTTTGGATTCCTTTGCTGATTCAAGATGGTGGCTAATCCTTCTGAGGCTTTGATACTTGACAGATTCTAATTATACAAGGCTTGAAACTTCTCCATCTCTTTCCTAGTTTTCACTACTTCTTCTTCTAATGCTTCACATCTCGCCTTCTTTTCTGATCACTGTCATTTCAGAATGTCTTCGATTTTCTTAGCCTCTTCTAATTCTAATTTTAGTAGGATGAAGTCTTCATCAGGTTTCTTACTATCTTTCTCGAACTGTATCAGTAATTGTCTTTGCTTTTTGTTCTTGATTCTTAGTATGTCAATCTCTTCCAATGCACTGATCATTTCTCCTTCCATGTCAACCACATCTTCTTCTTCATTAACATCACTCCCTGTTCTTTTATTATCATAATCCTCTTTGGCCATACGTATGAATTCATTTATTTTATCTTCAATAGAGGAGTCATTTTCTTCATCATCTGATGGATCATCATCATTGTTTACGCACAGACTTTTCTTCTTAAAGTTTTCCTCTTTAAAGAAATTTATGTGTTTGTACTTCTCCTCATCATCATATGTCTAATCCTTTACTTTGTGGGGACATTTATTTGCAAAATAACCTATCCTACCACAGTTGAAACATTTGAAAGGTAGTTTACCTATGTATTTACTTGATCCCTTCTTCAGTCTCTTCACAAATTTTTCTTCAATTTCATCGGGCTTAGACTACTCATTCTTGTCTGCTTTAAATGATGCTTCTCTGGAGGTGGGTTTATCTCTAACTATTCTCATTTCATATGCAGTCAATGTTCCTAGAAGTTGATCAAACTCCAAGGTTTTTAGATCATTAAGTTCTTCTATAGCAGAGACCTTCGAGTTGAACTTATCTGGGAGAGATATCAAGATTTTTTGAACTAAAGAAGGTTCCTCAATTGTTTCACCAAGTGCCTTCATTGCATTTACCATTTCTTCTACTCTCAGAAAGTATTTTCCAACAGTTTCATCTTCCTTCATCTTCAACTGTTCAAATTGTATTCTATAGGTTTGAAGCTTTGCATCCTTTACCTTCTCATTACCCTCATAACTGCTAATGATTTTGTCCCACATTTCTTTGGTAGTTCCTAGGTGCATAACTTTTATGAATTCTAATTCTGTAAGCCCACTCAAGATAACATTCATAGCCTTAGCATTGAAGATAAATTCTATTTTTTCATCCTTATTAGCTAGCACAACTGGCTTTACATAACCAGTATCTACCACATCCCAGACACCTGCACATAAAGCCATTATGTAGGTTCTCATTCTAACTTTCCAGAAGGAAAAGTTTGTTCCATTTAACAAAGGGGCCTTATTGGTTGAATTTCCTTCACGGCTTGACATGTTTAAGCTCTAGGATCTACCCTTAGATAAAAGGGGCCAGATCTGATACCAATTGTTGGACAACTGAGAGGGGGGGGTGAATCAGTTGTTACCGTGCTTAAACAATTATGCTTCTTTTAAAATATTTACAAGGCACTCAATGATGATTACAACAATGCAGGGAAATAAACAATGGCACATTTAGCATCAGTAATATATATGAGAAACACAGAGACATATATTTCATTAGGAAACCCATACAGGGTAAAAACCTCTTCTTCTTTATATGATAAGTATTATTTACATTCTTTACATTATCATACATATGAGCACCAACTCATTGTGAGGCTACAACCTCTATTTTGCAAGCTGCAACTTGGTGAGAGCGCCAACTCATTATGAGGCTACAACCTCTGTTTTGCAAGCTGCGACTTGTTGACAGCACCAACTCTCTATTTTTCTCTAGCACCCACTAGAAGGAAGCACCAACTCCCTGGTTTCTCTATTACCAACTAGAAGGAAGCATCGAATCCCTGGTTTCTCTAGCACTAACTAAAAGGAAGCTACAATTCCCTGTGTTCAAGCACCAACTTGAACCTCTGAGGACACCAGTCCTCCCTAGCACCTCCCTTCCACCCTAGTTTATGAATATGAAATACTGAAACCTATTACAATGATATAGTGTTCAATAACAACTTACCAATCTCATCAATGTTTTGCAAGATTTTTCTACTCAGTCTTTCTCATTGTCTTCCTACATGCATCCACTGCCCATTCTATTTTTCTGCCTTTTGTGCCCTGTGTGCCATTCTCATTCAATGCACCTTTTGTTTCCTATTCATTTTAGCTACTGCACCACACCTTTACTTCTTCACACATGCATTACTTCACCTCAACAACAACACCTCATCACTTCTTTGTGAAGTGTACTTATCGCTTCTGTGCACCTTCTGCATGCAATGTTCCCCCTCCTCTGCCTTCTCATACCACGTTAATATCTTCCACATATTGAGTGATCTGTCTGATCATCATGGTAACTCTTCAGCTTCTCTGGTAGTTTTCCCACGCATTCAGCATCATTGGATGTCATCCTGAGATTCCTCAGCCTCTCTGTTAGTCGAGACTCCTCGTCTTCTCTGGCATAGTCGAGCTTATACTTTCTTCTTCATTTACAAACTTCAATGCGCATCCACTTGTCAGTCACCTCCACGAACAGTATTTTCTATACTAGCTGAGCTATTGAGACTCTTCACCTCCTCTGTCAATCACCTCGAAGTGTCTTCGATTCCTCTGGTAGAAATCATCACTAGTTTTTGGCAGTTTCACTGTATCGTGCAACAGTAGCCCTCTGATCTCCTTCAGTTTCATATGCACTGTTCAATGATCTTCATAAGCTTGCCTTTATTTCGTATTTCATCATTTCAGCTTTCCTGTGGCCAAGTTTCCTGCCAGTCCATGTCACAATCTCTGAAACTTCGAAACAAAGATTTTCTGTGCTAGCTTCTTCCTCTATATGACCATGGCCATGACCAAGCACTTGTCCATAAAGTGTTTTTCGAGATTTCACTTTTCGGCATTTCGGGACTCCTAATGTTGAGAGTCTCTGACTTCTCCATCTCCTGATAACTAAAATCCCTGTCTCCAATACATCGAAGGGGGTCAGATCAATGGTCCACGATATGTTCGAACCAACGGCTCATATCATTTCACTATTTCACAAATCGTGATTTTGACATTCCTATGGTGAATGCTCTTGATGCTTCCAATTCCCGATCCATGAAACTCTAAAATGGAATGGGATCAATAGTCCAAATCAATACTTGATCTAACAGCTCTGATCATTTTGCAATTTCGTATATTGTGATTTCGACATTCCTGTGGTGAATGTTCTTGATGCTTCCAACTCCCGATCCACGAAACTCCGAAATGGCGTGCGATCAATGGTCCAAATCAAACCTTGATCTGACAGCTCAGATCATTTTGTGATTTCACATTTTGTGATTTCAACATTCCTATGGTATTGTTTCTTGCCTCTCCAAGTCGCGATTCTCAAAACCTCGAAATGGAGTCTTTGACATGCTCTGATCTTCTACCACGTGTCCCTCTTGGATCAACGATCAATATTTTATCGAGACTTCACAACTCCACGAGCCTTCGTTATGCTTGATCAATGGTCCATATTTGGCCTCAATCTAACGGTTGATATTATTTCACGATTTTGCATATCACAAGCTCGAGAGGTGAAATGATGGAGCATTTCATACCTTTGACTTTCCAGTCAGCGAAATGTTGATCTGTGTCCACGTGTCCTGCCTGTAGATGGACGGTCCTCCTTGTTTCAGGATTTTGTATACCCACTTCTCCTTTCACTTTAATGAATGTGCAGGTTATCCCTGATCTAACGATGGTCAGAACTTATGCTCAGATCTGATGCCTGAGATCTGTCCTCCTCTTCTGCACATTCTTCTTGTCTACAATCAGATCTGACGGTCCTCCTTCTTTCAATAATTTAAATGGGATCCAACGATCACTGACGCTTCTCCTCCTGAGCTTAGGCACTACGATTGACTCTGTGCTAATTACTCTTGAGCTTACTTTGTTCCTATTTTTCATCGATGCTTTCTCTAATCTTGTCATCAATGACTTGCCTACAATCCTTTGCATGTTTTTTTCCATCTTTGTTGTTGTACTTGCCATCAATGACAAGCATACACTATCTGTAAAACATGCCAACAATATCCCCCTTTGGTATTGATGGCAACAAAGGCACCCCTATTCTTTTCTCCCCCTTTGACATCAATGTCAAAGAAAACATGCTCCCCCTGAGCTGTTGCATTAATTTTAGGAGGTATAAAATATGCAACCAATATAGGACTCCCCTTAACAGGATGGACTCTCTTAGATGTGTGACGGGATGACACCCAGATTCTGTCTGAGATATTCAAATGGTGTATTGGCTAGGGGTTTAGTAAAGATGTCTGTAATTTGTTATGTAGTGGGAATGTAATTGACCTTAACAATCTGATTGGTGACCTTCTCTCTCAGAAAATGATATTTTATGGGAATATGCTTGGTCTTGGAGTCGAATACAGGATTTTTAGACACACTGATGGCACTAGTGTTATCATAATGAATTGGGATCGATGCAATGTATTTTACCTCTAAGTTTGCAAGTGTCTGAATCATCCATAATACATAAGTGCAACAGGTAGCAACATCAATGTACTCTGCCTCTGTGGTTGATAAAGCAATGGAACCTTGCTTTTTACTAAGCCATGCTACTAAAGAATCACCCAAGAAGAATGCTCCTCCACTGGTGTTTTTTCTCTCATCGACATAGTTTGCCCAATCTTCTTCTGAGTAAGTTGTTAACTGAAAATTTTGATTTCTGGGATAGCACAGACCATAAGTCATTGTTTCTTTTAAATACCTGAATATCCTTTTGACAGCTTGCAAATGACTCTGTTTGGGTACAGCCTGATATCTTCCTACCATTCCTACAACATGCATTATTTCTGGGCGAGATGCTGTGATGTACAACAAGCTTCTTATCATTGATCAATATGAGCTTTGATCAACACTGGGTGAATCATCATCCTTGCTTAATTTACATCCAGTTACCATAGGTGTACCCACAGGTTTAGATTCTTCCATTTGAAACCTTTTCAGAATTTCTCTTAGATATTTTTCTTGAGAAATGAACATCCCTTCAGACCTCTAAGTAATTTGTAGACCAAGAAAAAATGGCAGTTCTCCTATGATAGACATTTCAAATTCAGACTCCATGGCAGAAGCAAACCATTGTACCAATGAATCCTTATTACATCCAAAGATGATGTTATCTACATAGACCAATATGATGAGCAAATTATTATCCTCTGATTTAATATACAGATTGTTGTCAGTTGTTCCTCTCTTGAACCCTTTGTCTTTGAGATATGTATCCAGTATGTGATACCAGGCTCGAGGGGATTTTTTTAACCCATATAAAGATTTCTTTATCTTGCATACTAATTCAGGGTTATCAGACAGTTTGAAACCCTATGGTTGTTCCATATAGACTTCTTCACTTAAATATTCATTTAGAAAATATGACTTGACATCCATTTGATAGAATTTAAATCTTTTATGACAAGCATAGGGAAGAAACATTCTGATAGCTTCTAATCTTGCTGCGGGCACAAATGTTTCATCAAAATCCGGTCCTTCTATCTGAGCATAGCCTTTACAGACTAACCTTTCTTTGTTACTGATAACTTGTCCTTGATCATTCAACTTATTCTTAAAGATCCATTTCGAGCCAATGACGTTTTTACCTTCAGGTCTTTGAACCATCTCCCACGTATTGTTTTTCTCAATCTGATCAAGTTCGTCATTCATTGCTTTAACCCAGTGGTCATATTTGTTGGATTCATTAAAATTCTTGGGTTCCAACATGGATATGAAATCTATATGAGATTTTTTGGTGTTATTGATTAGATTTCTTCTGGTTTGTACACCTTTGTCTTTTTCCCCAATTATCTAACTTGCAGGATGATTCTTTTGAATGATTATGGAGGAGAAATTTGTAGTTGACTGTTGATTTGAGTCTATCTGAGTGTATGAGTCTTCATCTGATTCAGAGACTTCGTTTTCTGATTCTTGGACCTGTTCATCTTCAGCTTTAGTTGTGTCTTCTATAGAAGACTCATTACTATATACCTCTCTTGCTGGTATTCCTTCATAAATTTTTACATAAATACAGTCAACCATTTTATGCAACCTCTTATTATAGCATCTATATCCTTTATTGTTTGTAGAATACCCTAAGAAGATACCTTCATTGGCCCTATCATCATATTTGTTGAGGTTCTCATCGTTATTCTTTATGTAGCATTTACTCCCAAAGACTCTGAAGTGTTTGATTGAGGCAGGTCTTCCAAACCATAATTCATAAGGTGTCTTTTCACTCTGTGGTCTGAGGTGGGTTTTGTTAAGCATGTGGACTTCTGTGTGTATTGCTTCTACCTAGTAGGTTTGACCAATGTTCTTCTCATTCATCATTGAATTGGCCATTTCCTGCACTGTTTTGTTTTGCCTCTCAACAACTCCATTTTGTTGTGCAGTTCTTGGGATTGTGTATTCTCTCTTGATCCCATGCTCATTTCATAATTCCTTGAAGTCTCTTGACATAAACTCTCCTCCCCGGTCTGATCTTACTGCCTTTAACCTCTTGCCTATTTAAGTCTTTGTTAAAGCCTTAAATATTTTAAATTTCTCAAATTCTTCAGCGTTTTCTTTGAGAAAGGCAACCCAAGTAAGTCTGGAGTAATCATCGATAATCAACATGAAGTATTTTTCTTTTCCTGTGCCTTCATAGTTCCTTAACCGACAGTCAATAGATTTATGTCCAAAGTTATGACAGGTGTAGCATTCAAACTCATTATTCAATAGGTCAAACTTATTGTTGCAGTGTTTCCTACTTATTGACTGTTGATTATTTCTTGACCTCCTTAGTTGTATGTGTCTAGACTCAATTTGGCAATTTGCAGTCTGTGAAGGATTATTACTTGACTGTATCATTCTTTGTTGCGGGAATTATTTATTCCTTTGAAATCTTAATTGCTCATGTCTAAGTCTTAAGGAACAATTTACAGCTTTGTGACCAAAGTTAGAATAGTAGAAACAATAGCCATGGAAAAATTCTTTGTACCTGGGAAATGGTTGTCTTCTTTGTGAAAATTGATTTCTTCCAGGCTAATGACGTCTTTCAGTAGTGAGCACATTACTTTTTTTCTCTACAGATTCAGTTCAAGCATCTTTTACCTTACTCATCCTGGGAAGCTGATTGTCTTCCTTTGTTCCTGCAGGTTCGTTGTTGTTATTGGTTGCACATTTGACAAACTTGATGGGTTCTTCGTTTCTTGGCTTACCACTACTTGATCCCTCTTCATAACCCAAACTAGTTTTCAACTTTGGATTCTTTTGCTAATTCAAGATGGTGGCTAATCCTTCTGAGGCTTTGATACTTGATAGATTCTGATTATACAAGGCTTGAAACTTCTCCACTTCTTTCCTAGTTTTCACTACTTCTTCTTCTAATGCTTCACATCTTGCCTTCTTTTCTAATAACTGTCGTTTCAGAATGTATTCGATTTTCTTTGCCTCTTCTAATTCTACTTTTGGTAGGACAAAGTCTTCATCAGGTTTTTTACTGTCTTTCTCGAACTGTATCAACAATTGTCTTTTCTTTCTGTTCTTGATTCTTAGTCTGTCAATCTCTTCCAGTGCACTGATCAGTTCTCCTTCCATGTCAACCACAAATTCTTCTTCATTAACATCACTCCGTATGACTTTATTATCATAATCCTCTTTGGTTATAAGTATGAAGTCATTTAGTTTATCTTCAATAGAGGAGTAAATTTCTTCATCATCCGAAGGATCATCATCATTGTTTATGCACAGACTTTTCTTCTTAAAGTTTTCCTCCTTAAAGAAATTTATGTGTTTGTACTTCTCCTCATCATCACATGTCTGATCCTTTCCTTTGTGGGGACATTTATTTGAAAAATGACCTATCCTACCATAGTTGAAACATTTGAAATGCAGTTTATCTTTGTATTTGCCTGATCCCTTCTTCAGTCTCTTCACAAATTTTGCTTCAATTTCATCGGGCTCATAATCATCATTATTGTCTACTTTAAATGACGCTTCTCTAGAGGTGGGTTTATCTTTAACTATTCTCATTTCATATGCAGTCAATGTTCCTAGAAGTTGATCAAACTCCAAGGTTTTTAGATCATTAAGTTCTTATATAGCAGAGACCTTCGGGTTGAACCTATCTGGGAGAGATCTCAAGATTTTTTGAACTAAAGAAGGTTCCTCAATTGTTTGACCAAGTGCCTTCATTGCATTTACCATTTCCTCTACTCTCAGAAAGTATTTTCCAACAGTTTCATCTTCCTTCATCTTCAGTTGTTCAAACTGTATTCTGTAGGTTTGAAGCTTTGCATCCTTTACCTTCTCATTACCCTCATAACTGCTAATGAGTTTGTCCCACATTTCTTTGGCAGTTCCTAGGTGCATAACTTTTACGAATTCTGCTTCTGCAAGCCCACTCAAGATAGCATTCATAACCTTAGCATTGAAGCTAAATTCTAGTTTTTCATCCTTATTAGCTAGCACAACTAGCTTTACATAACCAATATCTACCACATCCCAGACATCTTCACCTAAAGCCATTATGTAGGTTCTCATTCTAACTTTCTAGAAGGAAAAGTTTGTTCCATTGAACAGAGGGGCCTTATTGGTTGAATTTCCTTCATGGCTTGACATGTTTAAGCTCTAGGATCTACCCTTAGATAAAAGGCACTAGCTCTGATACCAATTGTTGGACAACTGAGAGGGGGGGGGTGAATCAGTTGTTACCGTGCTTAAACAATTATGCTTCTTTTAAAATCTTTACAAGGCACTCAATGATGATTACAATAATGCAGGGAAATAAACAATGGCACATTCAGCATCAGTCACATATATGAGAAACACAGAGACAGATATTTCCCAAGGAAACCCATACATGGTAAAACCCTCTTCTTCTTTATATGATAAGTATTATTTACATTCTTTACATTATCATACATATGAGGACCAACTCATTGTGAGGCTACAACCTCTGTTTTTCAAGCTACAACTTGTTGAGAGCACCAACTCTCTTTTTTTCTCCAGCACCCACTAGAAGGAAGCACCAACTCCCTGGTTTCTCTAGAACCAACTAGAAGGAAGCACCAACTCCTTGGTTTCTCTAGCACCAACTAGAAGGAAGCTACAACTCCCTGTGTTCAAGAACCCACTTGAACCTCTGAGGACACTAGTCCTCCCCAGCACCTCCCTTCCACCCTAGTTTATGAATATGAAATACTAAAACCTATTACAGTGATATAGTGTTCAATAACAACTTACCAGTCTCATCAATGTTCTGCAAGATTTTTCTACTCAGTCTTCCTCACTGTCTTCCTGCATTCATTCGTTGCCCATTTTGTTCTTATTCCTTTTGTGCTCTATGTGCCATTCTCATTCAATACACCTTTTGTTTCCTATTCATTTCAGTTGCTGCACCACACCTTTACTTCTTCACACATGCATTACTTCACCTTAGCAACAACACCTCATCACTTCTCTGTGTGGTGTACTTATCACTTCTGTGCATCTTCTACATGCAATGTTCCCCCTCCTCTGCCTGCTCACACCGTGATAATCTCTTCCACATCTCGAGTGCTCTGTCTGATCATCATGGTAACCCTTCAGCTTCTCTAGCGGTTTTCCCACGTGTTCAACATCACTGGATGTCATGTTGAGATTCCTCAGCCTATCTGGTAGTCGAGACTCCTCGTCTTCTCTGGCATAGTCGAGCTTATACTTTCTACTTTAGTTACAAACTTCAACACTCATCCACTTGTTAGTTGCCTCCATGAATAGTATTTTTTATACTGGCTGAGCTCTTGAGACTCTTCACCTCCTATGTCAATCACCTCAAATTGTCTTTGAGTCCTCTGGTAGAACTCATCACCAATTTCTGGCAGTTTCAATGTGTTGTGCAATAGTAGCCCTCTGATCTCCTTCAGTTTCATCTGCACCATTGAATGATCGTTATAAGCTTGCCTTTAATTTGTATGTCATCATTTCGTCTTTCCTATGGCCAAGTGTCTCACTGGTCCATGTCGTGATCTCTGAAACTCTAAAATGGAGATTTTCTGCACTAGCTCATTCCTCTATATGACCATGGCCATGACCAAGCGCTTGTCCATAAAGTGCTTTTCAAGATTTCACTTTTCGGCATTTCGAGACTCCTGATGTTGAGAGTCTTTGACTTCTCCATCTCCCGGTAACTGAAATATTGGTCTCTAATACATCGAAGGGGGTCGGATCAATGGTCCATGATCTCTTCGAACCAATGGCTCAGATCATTTCGCGATTTCGCAAATCATGATTTCGGCATTTCTGTGGTGAATGTTCTTGACGCTTCCAACTCCCAATCCGTGAAACTTCGAAATGGCGTGGGATCAATGGTCCAAATCAACCCTTGATCTGATGGCTTAGATCATTTTGCGATTTCCCAAATCACAATTTCGACATTCTTGTGGTGAATTTTCTTGACGCTTCCAACTCCCAATCCATGAAACTCCGAAATGGCATGGGATCAATGGTCCAAATCAACCCTTGATCTGATGGCTTAGATCAGTTCATGATTTCAGCATTCCTGTGGTATTGTTTCTTGCCTCTCCAAGTCACGATTCATGAAACCCCGAAATGGAGTCTTCGACATGCTCTGATCTTCTGCCACGCGTTCCTCTTAGATCAATGGTCAATATTTTATTGAGACTTCGCAACTCCATGAGCCTTCGTTGTGCTTGATCAATGGTCCATATTTGGCCATGATCTAACAGTTGAGATTATTTCGTGATTTCTCATATTGCAAGTTCGAGAGGTGAAAGGATGGATCATTTCATACCTTTGACTTTCCAGTTAGTGAAATGATGATCTATGTCCATGTGTCCTACCTGTAGATGGATGTTCCTCCTTCTTTCGGGATTTTGTATACCCACTTCTCCTTCCAACGATGGTCAGAACTTATGATCAGATCTGATGCCTGAGATCTGTCCTCCTCTTCTACGTGTTCTTCTTATTTACAATCAGATTTGACAGTCCTCCTTCTTTCAGGAATTTAAATGGGATCCAACGATCACTGACGCTTCTCCTTCTGAGCTTAGGCACTGCGATCGACTCTGCACTAATTACTCCTGAGCTTACTTTGTTCCTATTTTTCATCGATGCTTTCTCTAATATTTTCATCAATGACCTGCCTACAATCCTTCGCACGTTTTCTACCATCTTTGCTGCTGTACTTTCCATCAATGACAAGCATACACTGTCTGTAAAACATGCCAACATCTTCCATGTCAGCTAGCTGCCACATGTCATACAATTGTACGACCTTGCCTCATCATCCCATGCCACATGTCACCCTTGCAGTGGTGTCACATGTCACACTATAGCTCATCCATCTATCCACCTTCCCATGTCAACATGCCAACACACTTCCATGTCACTGTACGGTTTTATGGCCTATATAGTCAGCTGCCACGTGGCACTGTAGGGACTTTATAGTCATCAAATTTTGCATGTTTGGAAAAATGAATAGAAAGTGATATCTTTCGCATATGACATCTATTTGAGCTCATCCAAGTTGTGTTGGGTTCATATCGACGAGGTCTACAAACATGTTCGTTTTGAAGAGATTCTAAGAACTTTGATTTTTAGGCCTTCTTGGACCCCATCTTGGCTCTGGGATCCATTATGGATCATTCCTCCCTACTAAAGACCTTTTGGTCCTCCAAAAGGTTAAAAAATTGATTACATACTCATAAGGATAAAAAAAACACTATTTTGTACAAAAATGATGTTATAACAGGTCATCATTATGACACGTGTGATTACATTAATGGAAGCAAAATACAATGAAGATGTGACATCCACTTCTGGCAAAACCAAGTGAATGTTTTCTTTCCTTCATGTTGTTCCTCTTTATTTGTTGGTAATGCATCTTCCTTCATGAGTACATTCCAATCTTGGTTTCCTTATTTCGACGAAGCTTTGGATTAAGCTTCCAACATTTAGCCTTTTGATGTCCACCCCAGTTGCAATAAGTGCAATGGTTTTTTGGCATCTAGACTTGTTTTCCCTTCTCTTTCTTCCATTTTGGAGTTGAGTCTTTATGTTGTGTCTCCTTCATGGTCGACATAAACTTCCTATACAAATATTGTCTCTTCCAACACTTTGCCACACAATTCTTGGGTGAATGACAAAAAGTACAAGGATACATTTTAAACAAGTTTCAGATTATATGATTATGTTTTTTATAATCAAAAATATAATTAGAAAACCCATGACCATTATACCTTTCTTGCTGATATTCAATTTTAGTTGGGGATTATTTGCATTCACTATCACAATCAGGGAGTGATACACCGTCACCTTTCGTGAAGTGTTCCCGCAATGACTTAGTCAGGTCATTTGAAGCATCACTTGCTTCCAATGTTTTGGATTCCATCTTGGAGAATGCTCCAATATCCTCTTCACCATATCCCAATCCTAAATAATGAGGTGTTTCCACAACCTCTATGTGATTAATGATACCTTGGCCCTCATTTCCAAGGCCCTTTCCTTCATAACCCATCTTGGTTAGCAATTTCAAACCTATACCTCTTGTATGTTTTTCAAATGCACCAAAAGAACCATCTTGATGGGAACAATGTGAAATTGATGAATGAATTCCACTGCATACCTCATAGATTATTTCTGAATTCAGTGTAGAAGGCAATTCCTTCAATTCTTCTTCACTTTTGTTGTTCTTTGAAGATTTCCATTGAACCAAACTCTTTCGTTCCAAGTAGTCTTCATACAACACTTTCACCATCTTGGACATGGAAAAAAGATTTTTTCGCATATCCTTATCATATTGAGAAAGTCCCTCTTTAGATGCCATTTTCTCAATTGAGATGATCTTTTCCTTGGTAAAAATGTAAACTCAAAAATCCAACCGTCAACTAGCTCTTATACCACTTGATATGAAAAGATCTTTTAACGACAATGGTTGAGTTATTAAATCATGAGTTATTTTACCATTTAGGAAAACTAATGAAAGAGGAAGAATGAAAGAGGAAACATAGCATTCATTAAGAGATATACAAATCTGAAAATAAGTATGAAGAATAGAAAACCATAAACACCAAAGTGATAACAGAGTTTAGAAATCTCGCCTACGTCTCTAGGCCTTTGTCTCAGTGGGTGAGGCTTTCTTATTTATGTTTGAATCCTTAAATGTACATCATGAAAGTGCCAATGGATTAAAAAAATGAGCTAGTTGTGTTCTACTAGATCTCAATAACCCATCTCAATTGATGACAGTGAAAACAGATGAACGAAGCTCCCAGAAATGGCCCGCAAAGGTGCGCTCCTCAATAGCTTCCCTGCATAAAAATGGCTTTGCCTCAACAATTCATCAGCATTTTTTTGATCTGAACCCTACCCGATGGCTTCATGAGCCTCTAGTTTATATATACCTAAAGTGGGTAACAGCCTCCCAACTTGTCCCCAAGATATGGCGTCAAAAAGGGCCCAAGATCCCCCAAAAATGGGCTAAATCTCCCAAAACAGATGAGAAAATTAAAAAAAATCATAATAAAAAGTATAAAAACCCACATTTGGAATAAATTCTAGGTGCAACCCCTTTTCCTCGGGCTCCTGGTCAACTATGTTCCCTCGAAGTGGCCCTGGGCTGGCGCTAGTTCGCTAGCCCCCTCCTAGATTCCTAGCTCTTGGTTTTATGTTGTGGCCATAGGCCGATAGCTCTATCCTCCATCCACCAAATCTATTAAAGACCATTTTTTTAGGCCCTTGGTCAAGCGCCCTAGTCAGTGGGATAGCCCAGTCGACTGAGAGCTTATCCACCACATTTTCACTCCAACTGTTACACACTGGGTCACATGGTATATAGAGCAATAACTGAGGGCTATCCCATATCAAATATCCACGCCAACTGTTTAGTATGGGCTGTGGTCATGTGTGACCATCACATGGTAAGCGTCGATGTTGGGCTATCCATTACACAAACCACCCCAAACTGTAGACTGCAGGTTACATGGAATGGTTCTATGCAAAAGCATCTAGGGTTGGGGCCTAGCCCCAACCCTATTCTTCACCCAACATACAATCCATAAACCTTAAATAAAAATTTTATACCTTTGGTAATAAGGTTCACCATGGGTGGGCTGGTAGCCCATCCCTACCAAAACATTCACCCAAAACCTGAGGTCATGGGTTCAAATCCCGTGCGTTGCATACAATTTTATCAAAACAAAACGTCCAATGAATGGGTGCCACAGTGCAGCCCATGACTGGGCCACGTGGCACCTTACCACTTGCCCACAAATTTCGATGTGTCAAGTGATGACTGGTCCATGCAAATTCCTACATGTCTTCCCTCTCACATACCACTGTACTTGCCATGTCATCTACCTTCCACGTGTCATACGGTTGTACGACCTTGCCTCGCCAGCCTATGCCACGTGTCACCCTTGCAGTGGTGCCACATGTCACACTCTAACTCATCCACCTGTCCACCTACCCACATCAGCATTCCAACACACTACCAAATCACTGTATGACCATATGTCCTATACAGTCAGCTACCATGTGGCACTGTATGGAATGTACATTCATCAAATTTTTCCTATTTGGAAAAATGAACAAAACATTATATCATTCGCATACGACATTCGTTTGAGCCCATTCAAGTTGCATTGGGTTTTTATCGATGAGGCCTACGCACATGCCCGTTTTGAAGAGATTCTGAGCACTTTGATTTTTAGGCCTTCTTGGACCCCATCTTGGCTCCGGGATCCATTCTAGATCATTCCTCATCATAGTCTTGCTGATTTTTGTTCCTAATTTTTTTTATTGATGGGTCTTAGCTTGTGTGAAAAGTTTAGCTAATAAATCTTTTTTGCTTATCCCAATTATTGGATTTGAAATAATGATACCTTTATGCATATCATTCATACTATGTTGTTGCCACCAGATTTATTCCTTGATGTTAGGTTCTTTTGTTATTTTTCAACAGGTTTCATCATATTTTGATGAAAAACATTTTTAGCTTTTAGTTTCTCTTAGTTTAGTTTTCTTTTTCATGTTTTATCTTTAGTTTTCACACTTGCTTTCTGCTTGTACAAATTCCTTCCGTCTTTTAATTCGAATGTTGGTATGTTCCCTAAGCTGATTTGACTTCTTAGTTTGTAGTATACCTAGGGAGGTAATATGGGTTACCTAGGGAGGTACCCAATGGGAATGTGGTTATGTATTATTAGTGGAATCCATTCAATGAAAAGTGGACTAGGTCTGCTATATTAATAAGGCCCACTATGGTAGTTAGATATATCAATATGAACATAATAAATGTGAGAAGAGCTTCTAGAAGGTTCCTTCTCTAGAATGTTCTTAGGGAGTATTATATAGGAAAGTGATGAGCAATGTAATGATCATAATGAAGATTATTTTTATTGTATAAATAAATTATTTCTTGGGAGTGCATTCCTTCCATAAAGAATAATATATGGTGTTACCCTACCTCAAGGGTTTTTTCTATTTCTTATGTTCAATATTTGGTAAATGGTTTGGTTTATTATTTTTGAGATTAAGGTTTATTTCTGAAGTTATATTTGCATATATATTCAAGTACTTAACATTTGGTATCAAAGAACTTTCCTTGTTCAAAGAAGGGAAGAAATGTTTGGTCATTTTGCAAAATTAAAAAAAGGGGGGGGGGCAATGCACTTAAGACTCAATTTTGAAACGTTATGCTCAGTATTTGCATAAAAAAATTGGATATTTGAATTCTTATCATAAAAATACCTAATTTCAAAAAACAAATCAGACGAAATGGAATCCAAGAAGTAAATTTATCAACATTTTAAATTTGACAATTTTTCAGGATTTTTCTGGAAAAAGTCGCGTGATTTGCACAGTAAGTTATTTTTAAACCTTGGGTTTTTCTTGAACATTCCTTCCAATAAAGATGTATTTCACAATAAAATATGATGGTATTAGTATTGAATAATTCATAAAATTTGTAAAATCATAGAATCCAATAACTTGGATATTAAGGCTATCGACTAGCTTAATGGGTTATGTTGAGATATGGTGGCAATCATTGGACTCTATCAATATGATGGAACTTTTTGATGCATAATTTGAACCATTATTTTTATACAAGTGGTCTCATGCCAAGAAAAAATATAAAGAAATCACCAAGCATTTATTTTCATATGGAAACTCTATATTATAGGTTCTTGGTTGTGTTCATAAAGAAAATGTCATTGTTTCTATTAATCCTAGTTGCCAACAAAATTTATCAATGTTCGGTTGGTTAATAGATTGCAAGTTCCTGCAAAGAATATTCAAATCACATAGGTTGATGGAGAAAATGTTTGAAACTTTAAATATTTGAATATTACCATGGATAAATATGTGTTGCATTCATATTTGTATGTTATACATAAGGATGATGTGGATATTGTTTTGGGATATCATTGGATGGACTCAGTTGGTACAATTAATATCAATGTGCAAACGAAGTTTCTAAATATTTGGTACAAGAAAAAGAAAATTACATTGCAGGATGTGTCTCTTTGTAATAAAGGTGATCCCATGGGGGAAAGCAAAGAAGTTATTGTAGTGTCTGAAGTTGAATAAGATGCAGAGTCTATAAAAGGAGATGAAGCAAAGCCATAGGAAGGACACAATAAAGAATACAAGAAGATCATTGACTCAAAGGCACACTATGTTGCAAATTTGAAGAGAAAATAATTGATTCCTACATTTGTTGTATATCACCATCCACACCATATAAAGAAAAAACAATCATCAAATAAGGGGTGTGACCATCAACACACTTACGAACTAGAATAAAACTAGAAAGGAAACCAATCAAGAGGCACATGGAGGACCACCAGCACTACAAGATGATAGTAGGATGGAGAAACAATCTCATGGAGCCACAAGCATGATAAGGATCAAGATCAGGGTGGCAAGGAAACAATTGGACATCTTATTCTTCTTCCATTAGGTGGATGGATGGTTGTACTTAGTACTAGTTGGATACATTGCTTAGCCAACCATATTGTATGGTTTATTCCTATGTTTCAAGGATGAAACATGTGAAGGGGGATGGAATGCAGTATACCTAGGGAGATAACATGGGTTATCTAGAAATATACCCAATGGGAATGTGGTTATGTTAAGTACTAGAGATATTATTAGAAAACCCTCAGAGTAGGGAAAAACCATATGATGGATCCTATTATGGAACGGGTCCTCTCCTATTAACTTTCCTATTATAGGGGGAAACCTCTTAATGAGATAAAAGATCCAAATACAATACTTCTCTTTACACCCCATTACATTGCTTGAACCCCTTTATATAGTGATACCAACCATCTAAGAACATTATAGAGGAGGAAAATTCTATAAGTAGAACCTTCTAGTAAGTCCTCTTACATTCATTATGTTTACACTAATATATCTAAATACCATAGTGAGCCTTATTTAATAAAATAGTGCACCTAGTCCACATTACATTGAATGTCCTCCACTATTAGTACTATGGTCCCTCCAGGCCCCCCACTACCTCTCTAGTGTAGTTAGGGAGGTAGTGGGGGGCTTGGACAACCCATAGTAATAATAGTGTATGTAATTGAATGTAATTTGGACTAGGTCCACTATATTATTAAATAAGCTCCACTATGGTAGTCAAATATATTAGTGTAAACATAATAAATGTAAGAGGACTTACTAGAAGGTTCCTCCTATAGAATGTTCTTAGGTGGTTGGTATCACTATATAAAAGGGTTCAAGAAATGTAATGGGGTGTGAAGAAAAGTATTGTATTTGGAGATTGTATCTCATTAGGAGGTTTCCCCTTAGAAGAGGCAAGTGAACAGGAGAGGATCTCTTCCATAATAGGATCCATCGTATGGTGTTTCCCTAACCTAAGGGTTTTATTATAATAAAGAGTGGTTTTTATAAATTGTTCAATATATATTGTGTGGTAAATTTATTTATATATATTTGGTACTTAACAAGTGGTATTAGATTACTTTCCTTGGAAACAATTGTGGGAAAATTTGTTTTAGTTTGCATATTTTTTGAAGAAGAAAAAGAGGACCGTGACATTCAAGAGAAATCCTATAGTTTTCTATGTGGAATTTGCAGAAACCAGTTGTATATCTAAGTTTCTCTCAAAAAAAAAATACAATTTAATTTTTTTTATCTGAATCAGAGTCCGGGAAGTGAAGATATCATCATTTTAAAATTTTCTAATTTCAAGGGTTTTTTTTGCAGACAAACGCATGATTAATTTTTTTTTTCTGTAGTAGCTACGGCTAGATTTTCCCAAAAAAATTACATATCTAAGTTCCTCTTTCAAAAATATCGCATTTTATAAATGAATCATCCAATTTAGAGCTCCGTAAGTGAAGCTATCATTGATTTAAAATCAACCATTTTGGGGGGGTTTTCATGACAACGACAAGACTATAGAGCTCATAAATGTTCACAAGGTGCTCAGATTGATACCAGATCAATTCCATTTGGTAGAAAATTTTTAGATATTTATTTTGGTATATTATGTGGTGTTTCCAATTGATATTCACTCTCAAATACTTCTATCCCTCCAGACGAGTGTGCAAAAATCCTTAGATCAAACTTTTCAAAAGATGAAACTTGTTATCTAGGAGAAATATCATATGGAGATCAATGACATTTACATCATGTATTAATATAATCAAGAAAGATATGTTTGGTATGATTTTGAGGCTAATTTTGATGATTGGTATATGGACAGTTGTAATTTTTGGGATGATAACTATTTTCATATTTTGTTTGATGACTCTGCTCCACCTTCTGTAGAGAACATCAATGTGATAAATCATGAGCCATTTATGATTATAAGTGTCCAATCTGCATCTTCTACAGTGGTATTATTCCTTCTAGATTCAACTATGACCCTTTCCCACTATGTGGATGGATATTGTTATTTGGATCAACATGTCAAGTGTCATTCTTTGGAGCATCATTTCAATTGGTTATTGGGTTCCCATATATTTCTCATGGAGTTCACATGAGCACTTGGACATGGGACCCTAGTTTACAATAGTGGTTGGACTAATTTAGAGCAATGGATTTCATTTCTACATGGGACCCTGGTTCTTTATTCTAATTCAACACTATGGTCCACACGTATCCATGGGACCATGGTATATGGTGGTACACCCTCATAAAAAGCGTTGAGGACAATGGTTTCATAAGGGGGATGGAATGTAGTGTAGCTAGAGAGGTAGTGGGGGGCTCAGATGTTAAGACCTAATATTGGCTCATTACCCCTTAATTGGGGCATATTATATTAGTAATGTTATTTTATTTATGACATCTTTAGGCCATTAGCTGTAATTATAACTCCTAGTCTCCTATATATACCAAGGAGACATTTTCATTTTGAATCATCTTGTACTTGAACATTTAAGTGGGGTAAAAAGAGGTTGCCCCCTCGAAGATGTTTATTATCTGAAATTATCTCTTTTTCAAGGCGTTGAGTACTTTTTCTGAGGATTTTCTATGCTATATTGATATTTGGATCTTAACATATGGTATCAGAGCTCAAGGTCTTGGGGTTTCGCTGCTACATCTAAGACACCTTGGAATTTTTGCTATAACTTTTTTTCTACAATCTTTCAAAAGGAAAGGATTCGAGGATATTTAGTAGATAGATCAAGGTACGTTGGGTTCAAAATTAAGCTCTCGAGGATTTATACTTTATAAGATACAGCCTATACACGATAGGGTTTTGGAATCATCCTGAATTGAGTCATTGTAGAATTTTCTCTATAAAAAAAATTCTGTAATGTTTCAGACCCTAAAATCTAGAGGCTATTTACAAAAATTAGTAAGGTATCTATGGTAAAAGTTTTAACTTCTAGGTCATATTAAGTTTGTAGATACACCCTGTGTAAGATAGGGTATCTGACTAGTCCTCTTGACTAGTCTCAAGAAGGTGTTCCAGGTAAAACAATTATAACTTCTTCCTAGAGTATCCAAATTGTGTGGGACTAGTTTCATTGGATCATGGACAATATGTAGTATTTCTGGTGTGAGTTTCAGAATTTTATATCAATTATTTTGTGCAGGGAATGCTATACAAGTGACATCTTCTAGAAAGGACAAATATTGAAAAGTTGTGGGGACATTACCGTAAATTCCACTTGGCACATCCAATTTTGATCAGACTTGTGGCATTGTAGAGAAGAAATATCAGAGAACTACATAAAAGAATGTTTCATACCTAGAAGGGCCAAAACTTGGGAGATACAACAGAAGACATATTGTCTAGCAGAACCACCTCAAAATCGAGGTTCAAAAGTGATACTTGGCCAACATGCCACCAAAATAGGGAACTTCTACACCAAATAAGCCTCCAGAAAATCCTACTTGGAATCTTGATGAAGGTGAAGAAATGCGCAGGGACATAAATGAACTACAAAAGAAGATGGATTCAATGGAAGCTAAGTTGGATACTAAGATGGATTCAATGGAAGTTAAGTTGGATACTAAGATGGATGGTTTAAAAGGGGAGATCATGGAAGTATTGAAAAATTTTGTAATAGAGAAGACACCTAAAAGTGAAAATGCATCCCATGAAATTCATGATGAGGACACAAAGAAGGTGAATCAAGAATGGAGACACTCCAACTTTGGTTTGAAGACCAACCACGTTCCTAATATTGATATGAGGAAGTTTGATGGAAAGGACCCAATAACATGGATACTTCAGATGGAGTAATTATTTGATCTCCATAATGTGCCACATACATAAAAGGTATGAATTGCTTCTTTAGATTTAAAACCTCATCAATTTGTATGGTATTGATGGATTTTTTCTCACAAATTACTCATCAC
>ML777363.1:1725514-1772997 GCA_009831015.1 Picea engelmannii
ATTTAAGGTGGCAAGAAATGTTGAAAGTAAAAATATGGCTATGGCTAATAGAAGGACCAATCCTAACATCTATAGAGAGAACAATGCTCCTTCTTCTAAAATACCTCAACCTACAAGGTTGACACCTCAACAATTGGAGGAAATAAAAGCAAAAGGTTTATGCTTTAATTGTGACAGGAAGTACAGTAAGGGACATAAGTGTGGTGAGAAGAAATTATTCTACATAGATTGTGAAGAGGAAGAAGAAGAAGAACAAGAACCATCTCAAGATGAAAACGTAGAAGCAATTTCGTCTGAAGAGTTGAATCCCACGATATCATGTAATGAATTGGCTGGAATTAGAACTCCTCAAACACTCAAGATCGAAGGATACATCAAAAAGAAAAAGGTAATAGTCGTAATTGATTCTGGCAGTACTCATAATTTCATTCACTATAAATTAGCCAACGATCTCAATTGCTTTGTATATATAGAGCTAGAGTTTCAAGTAATGATTGCAAATGGAGGAACTATCAATTGCTCAAGAAAATGCAATAAGATCAATCTTACTATGGGGGAATATGTAATGAACAGTCCAATGATTGCTATACCCATGGGTGGTGCATATGTTGTACTAGGAATCCAATGGTTACAATCATTAGGAACAACGGCTTTTAATTTTCAAGAACTTTTCATGAAATTTTCATTGGAAGGAAAAGAAATTGAGTTAAGAGGTATCACAGGGAAACCTGGTAAGGTGATAAGCTCTAACGGAATGACAAAATTATTGAAAAAGGGGCATCAAGGCGTTATTGCACAACTATGCTCACTAGATGTTAAAACATCTAAGCCATATATTCCTCAAGATATCCAAAGGATCATTGATAAGCATTCCAAAGTATTTGAATATATTCCCAAAAGTCTTCCATCCATTCGAAATCATGATCATGAAATTCACCTAATTCCTGGGAGTGTTCCTCCTAACATCATGCCATACATTTACCCTTATGCCCAGAAGAGTGAAATTGAGCGCATGGTTGAAGAAATGTTAGAGGCTGGCATTATTAGACCTAGCCAAAGTTCTTACTCTCCACCAGTGGTAATGGTATTCAAGAAATATAGATCATGGCATATGTGTCCAGATTATAGAGAACTCAACAAGATCACTATTAAAGATAAGTTTCTCATTCCCATCATTGATGAATTGTTAGATGAACTACATGGAGCAATCTATTTCACAAAATTCATGGAGATAGTTCAAAAGCTACATGGTAGCCCAAAGATTATTGTAAGTGACAGAGATCCCATCTTCACTGGACATTTTTAGATAGAATTATTTTCTTGTTTGGGTACTCAATTGGCTCATAGCTCATCCTATCATCCTCAATCTGATGGAAAAACATAGATAGTGAACAAATGTATGGAAGGATACCTTCGTTTCTTTGTCTCTAATAAACAAACACAATGGTTCAAATGGTTACCCTTGGCAGAATGGTGGTATAACACTTCCTCTCATACTGCAACAAAAATGACACCATTTATGGCACTTTATGGATACCACCCTCCTTGCATCACTTCTTCTCTAAAAGAAAAATCTAAGGTTCAAGCAGTGGAATATCACATCGAGAATGAACAACAAGTTCTCCAAATCTTAAAGGACAACCTGACCATGGCACAGAATCGCATGAAACAACAAGCAGATCAACATCATAGTGAATGAAGTTTTGAAGTAGGGGATTGGGTATTTTTAAGACTACAACCATACAAATAGATTTCCCTCAAGAAAGCCAAGAAGGATAATAAATTATCACCAAAGTACTATGGCCCTTATAAGGTGTTGCAAAATATTGGTACTATGGCATACAAATTGGAGCTGCCTGCATCTTCACGAGTACACCCAGTTTTCCATGTTTCATGCTTAATGAATGTTATAGGTGACAAGATCCTAGTTCAAACTATATTGCCAAAACTTGAAGAGGAAGGACAAATCATATTGGATCATGAATCCATCACTGACACAAGAATTCTCTAGCTGAGGAATAGATCCATTTCAGAGTATCTCATTAAATGGAGGAAACTACCAGCTGAAGATTCCACTTGGGAAGATGAGTCTTTTATACAAAAGCATCCAGAGTTACTCAAGCATTGTGGAAAACACTTGTCTCAAGGGGAGGGGCATGTTAAGCCCTAATATTGGCTCATTACCCCTTAATAGGGGCATATTATATTAGTAATGTTATTTTATTTATGTCGGCTTTAGGCCATTAGTTGTAATTATACCTCCTAGTCTCCTATATATACCAAGAAGACATTTTCATTTTGAATCATCTTGTACTTGAACATTTAAGTGGGGTAAAAGTAGGTTGCCCCCTTGAAGAGGCTTATTATCTGAAATTATCTCTTTTTCAAGGTGTTGAGTACTTTTTCTGAGTATTTTCTATGTTATATTGATATTTGGTTCTTAACATCAGAGGTCCCATAGTAATAATAGTGGAGGAAATTCAATGCAATGTGGACTAGGTCCACTATATTATTAAATAAATCCCACTATGGTAGTTAGACATATTAGTGTAAACATAATGAATGTAAAAGAACTTACTAGAAGGTTCTACTTCTAGAAGGTTACTCCTATATAATGTTCTTAGGTGGTTGGTAGCACTATATAAAGGGGTTCAAGTAATGTAATGAGGTGTGAATAGAAGTATTATATTTGGATCTTGTAGTTCATTAGGAGATTGTCTGCTCGAAGAGGCAAGTGAACAGGAGAGGATCCCTTCCATAATATGATCCATTGTATGGTGGTTCCCTACTCTAAGGGGTATTTTTATAATAAACAATGGTTTTTCTACACTATTCCATATATCTTGTGTGTTTAATGTATTCAAAGTTATTTGGTAGTTAACATAGTCTACCTTCAAGATTACTCTTTAAATTTGAGTGAGGGGATGGTCCAATTCTAGTCACATACTGAAGAATTTTTTTTAATACAAGTCATGACATGCATGAGATGCTCTATTTGAATGAACATTCATGAAGTTCTTAGCTTTGTATATAGAATTATAATTGTGGTTGAACACATGTTCTTACTTGAACATACCATGATAATCCATAAGTATAGGAAATTGTTTATCTACCCTTTTCTTTGAGATCCATCCACTTAGTATTAATAAGATGGCCAATATTATGATGATTTTTGCTGAGACCTATTAGTTAAACTTAAATTCATACCATCTAATCATCAAATAAAATCAATTCTCGTATTACCTCGCTTCCTTCACAACCTATTTGCTTATGCATATCTATATATAAAATCTAAAAGGGTGAGCATATTCTGAAATAAAAAGGAAGTTGAAAGAACTATTGATAATGTTGGAAGCAAGGATGATTTTAAGGATTATAATTTATTTTTAAATGTAGAAACCTTGGCGAATCTTACAATCCTTCATATACCAACTATAAAATGTTTGGCTATATTTTTGTAAAAATATTCACATTTCTAAGGATTTTATATTGTTTGTATAAATTTTTGGCGATTTGTAAAGTAAAATAATTTTATCCTATATAATTTGGGCGAATCATTTTTAGAATAGCGAATCTTTTTTGGGGAAAAACCATGGAAAATTAGCCCATGAGCGAAATTTAGCCCCTAAAATCATCCTTGGTTGGAAGTAATCCTAAATTGTTTGGATCTAACAGTGGAAAGAGAGGATTTTTTCACCATTGGGAAAGGATCAATTTCCATGAGGGCCTAACCTAAAGCCATGGGGGCACCTTGAGGTAGTGATAGAACATGTGGTTGCACCCAGAGATATTATATTAAATAATACCATGACCCGTGCACACATAAGTGGATCAAGGCTCACCCCCATGTCCTCCAATTATTTTCACCCCGGGAGTGTAGAACAGTTGGTGATGGAGTGTATTGTTAAGGAACTCTGTTATATGAAGTCATTGGTTTGAAACCCTCAACTAGCCTTTTGTTCTGCATGAGGGGTCATGTTGGCATGCTTGGGGTTATAGTGGTAGCAATTGGATAGCAATACCACTTGTCACACATGTACGTGCCCGACTAGTTGTCGATTTCCCCCATTGTTGGAAGTACAAGTAAACTCATCAAGGCTATTAATGTGCACTGGCAGCAAGGATATGATTGTATGGTACCGAATCAACTTCATTGGTGCTATGGATGCTCACTGATATTGAATAAATGCCAAGAAAATATATATGAGGAACACACTTATGTACATGTTTGTTTGTTATAAAAAGGTGAAAACTCATGGTTAAACCAAAGCTAATCAGATGTGTGTATTCAGTCAAATAATTTACCTCAGTAATTGACTTTTTGAAAAGGGTGTTCTAGATTACAAGTAATAGAAATATCATATTATATCTTTATAAATTTGGCATCATTGTGGTACCCACGATTATTTGAAAATTGTTTGTAGTTTGTTGAGATTATCTTTAAAATTCACATCTAAAGTATAATCCCTTGAATTCTACTGACATAGATAATTGGTTCTTCTAGTGTGTCGCCATTTTTTGCGAATGCAACAAACCCCCTTTTAATTTTTCATTTACAAGCAAAAGGAAATCCCCCCCCCAACTAAAATTTGAACTTTGATGCCTAATATTATACTTCTTGGGACTAATGTTAATTATTTACCTACCTTGAGAGAGTTAGGGGCTTGGTATTTATTGATGATTGTCTTTGATAGAGGTTGATTATTCCTTTTGATATTATTATTTAAAATATCTTTGTATGCTTCCTGAATTATGATGCTCCATTTCATTTGTATGATGATGTAACACCCTATTTCCCCTAGTTTGTAAATATAACTGGACTGGACAAGGACTATGGAAAACTCAGGTATGAATATGTGATGTAAATGGACCTACAGGAAGAGGCCAATGAATGTGAATAACTTTTTGAATCATTGGAGGACTGCTGAGAGGGGATGTGCAGAAAAGAGACCACGATGGTGGTGGAAGGCACTTGAAAAAGTGGCGTTAACTTCCACCGAGAATTAAATACCGTATTTGGACTCCATTGGCCCGGAGAACCAAAAGCGGCTCGCTGGCCCTGAAATTCAATGCCTCGCAGGCTGGTAGGCGGATGGCTTGATGAGGGATGGGATGGTGGACCACCCATCCGTAAAGCCATCAGGCCTGATCAGCATGAGGGTAATCGTGCCACACGCCACCTCGCGAGAGGGTAAGGCATATGGTAGAGAAGATTGAAAGGGCGGATGCGAGGGGAACTCTGGCAGTTTTTACGCAGAGTGAATGATAGCAGAGAGGAAGGATTGCAACCTTCACTCATGGTCACTGGCAGACAGAGAGACGCAGTCTCAGAGCATCATGGTCTCATCTCGGGGGTGGCTAGTGGTAAATCCTTTGGGAGTCGCTGAGCCTACGGTTGGGTGGAAACGAGCACCCCTCTCAGCAGTTGCACCCATTTCTGAAGTCATTTTTTATAAGTGTTTTATATGTATATTGCATCTGGAAATTCATAGACTGGTACATGTATATATATGCTCATAGAACTGTGAAATTGTAAATGATTTCAGTGTTAGAATGTCGATGCAGTGTTTGATAAGAATGAATAGATATATGCTTATAATAGAGGAAACCACGCATGATGTGCATGGATAAAGAAATCTTATTTATGCCTAGATTGAACTAAGTTAGGTTCCCATCCATTCTCGAAAGTTGCTTTCCCTTATCTTTCTCAGGGATACCTAGTACAGATCTCTTCACAGAGATTTCCTCCCTAGAAAGGTTCACAAAGGACCCAGAAAAGGGACTTGAACGCACAAGTCTTAACAACCCTGTATAAAGAGGAACAACCCTCTTAAATCCTGAAGTAGCAGCGTAGGGATAAGTATTGATCAACGGATGAGATCCTGTCTGAGTGTCTGTGGTCATTCATGATCATTGAATCAAGAGAATAAACGAGGGTGTTAAGTGCCATTAACCCTTTTCCCTCTATCTTCATGAATAGAGAGGAAATCTGAGTCGTATACCCCCAGGCTCCATGAGAGCATCTGGACCGTTGATTTTTCCACGTCCAAAGAGTAGTAGAAAAGGGCGCGGCATCGGGACCGATCCGAATCATCAGATCTGAACTAGGAATCTCAACAGTCATTAGATATTTAGGCAGATATACGAGGGTTAAGCCTCGTGAATAGGGGAAAAACAGATCAGAGTTGTCCATCCGAGAAGGACAGGTGGCAGAGATCCAGGGATCTTGTGAGCTTAGAGGTTCGCACGGTAGGAGTCCAAAAGTTGGATGCTCCAAGTCGCGAGTGGCAAAGCCACGAGAGGATCAGAGCCATCCATCCGAGGAGGACAGGTCGCAGAGATTAGGGATCTCGTGAGCTTAGAGGTTCGCAGGGTAGGAGTCCAAAAGTTAGATGCTCCAAGTCGCGAGTGGTGAAGCCACGAGAGGATCAGAGTCGTCCATCCGAGGAGGACAGGTGGTAGAGATCCAGGGATCTCATGAGCTCAGAGGTTCGTGGGGTAGGAGTCCAAAATTTGGATGCTCCAAGTCACAAGTGGCGAAGCCATGAGAGGATTAGAGTTGTCCATCCGAGGAGGATAGGTGGCAGAGATCTAGGGATCTTGTGAGATCGGAGGCTCGTGGGGTAGGAGTCCAAAAGTTGGATGCTCCAAGTCGCGAGTGGCGAAGCCACGAGAGGATCGGAGCCATCCATAGTTGAGGGCGCGTTTCAGGAGATCCAAAGAAGTCGAGCATCGGAGAATCGGGGTTTGCAAGAGCAAAGAAATCTTGCCACTTGGAATCATGATCCGTGATATCCCGATGAGCTCTGAGCCATCAATAGTTGAGGACGTGTGTCAGGAGATCTAAATAAGTCAAGCATCGGAGAATCGAATTTTCCGAGCACAAAGAAATCTTGTCATACGGAATCGTGATCCGCGATTTACCGACAAGATCAGAACCGTCCATTGGGTGGAAGACGTGTCAACAGATCCTGAAGAGTCAGAGGATCGAGATTCCAGGGGACTTGCACATTGTGACACTGAAAGGCACAAAAACCCGACAGGACTAAAGGCTATGATCTTGTGAAGGTTGTGGTCACATTGACCAAGGCTTAGCCTGGAGAGCCAATATGCTAGGGGCATATCGGGGATTAGAGAATCGCGAGTTCTGAGGACTCATGAATTACGACATTTGAAACCACGAAACTCCGATAGGAGTAGCCTCAAAAGGAGGTAAGGCCACGGTCACAGAGGCAGTGGACCACAGGCTTGGCCTGGGGGGCTAATTCATAAGGAGCACGTCGAAATTTGAAGGATCGCGGGTCTTGGGGGTGAATGAATTTTGACATTAGAAACCCTGTAGCCCCAACAGGATTTATGACCATGATCATATAGAGGAGGCCATGCAACCAAGAGCTTAGCCTAGGAGGCTAACTGGCATTTAAGCGAGTCGGGATGGTTGAAAACAGAAATCCCGATGGAAAGGGACATAAGACCACGATTATGTACAGAGAGTCGGGTAGGTAAATAGAAGACCTGTGAATCGAGGATTCTCATTGTTGAGAAAACAACGAAATTTTTTGATTATAGGTAGTGGGTATGTTACAAAGTGGTATCAGAGCATGGTTACAACACTCAACCTGATTGGGCTCATGCACCAGTCACGCATAAGCCTCGTTCGAAACACTCCTATGAGGAGTAACCCCTTGACTTAACTATCTTGACCAGGACTAAGAACTTGGAATATGAAAACCAAACTGTGTATGCATGTGAAAGAGTTATGAATTTATGTGCCATTTATAAAAATGAATTTAACTCTTGACTAATAATCAACGTTTGTCTTTTCACTCAAGCGGATGATCAACCGCGGGAATCTACAAGCGTAGAATATGGTGACTCACCAAGAGGTGGGAGAAGGCTTCCACAATGGGGATGAAGAGTCTGATGAAATAAGAGCAATAGGAACCCCTCCAGACTTAGCTGAGACGATGAGGAGTCTCATGGCCGAATTGCAAAGCTACAAGGCCGATAATGAAAGAATGATGAAAGAGCAAGAAAAGAAAACCGAGATTAATGCAGTTTTACTGCAGATCTTATCTGACCTACAGTGACAAATGAAGCATGAACCTGAGATGCAAAATTGTGGTCATGTCAGTGGCCACACTAAGAGAAGCACATCTAGAAAGGTCCACCCCAGAGGTAAAGGACTAGTGCCAGACGATTCCACTGAGAAGGAAGCTGGTGATTTAGAAGGCTCTTCCAGCAGCAGGACCAGTTCCTATTCTCAAAAGAAACAGAAGAAGAAAAAGACTTCTAAGATTCATAAATTTGAGGAATTCAAAAAGGCCAAACCTCCCTCCTTCAATGGCAAGATAAAGAAGGGAGAGGAAGCTGATGCTTGGCTACTTGGATTGAAGAAATATTTCAGAGTCCATGATTTCTCAGAGTACTTGAAGGCCCGAGTGGCCACTTTCAATCTGAACGGGAAGGCTTCCATCTGGTGGGAAGACCTTAAGAATATGAAATGGGTCTGTGAGGAGGACCTATCTTGGAAACGGTTCGAGAAGTACTTCCAGAAGAAGTATTTGTCGGAAAGGTATTTCGACGAGAAGGCTAAGGAGTTTTATGAACTCAAACTGGGACAACTTACTATGGAGGAGTATGCCAACAAATTTCTCAACTTACTGAGATATGTACCCTACATCAAAGTAGAGAAGGCAAAGGCCCAACGCTTCATGAGTGGGCTACCCAAAGAATACCGGAACCGAATCGAATTCGACGAGCCAAAGACCCTAGAAGACACTATACGAAAGGCAACATATTGTCATGAGCAATATGGACATCGGGCAGAGTCTCGTGGAGACTGGAAACAAAGGAATGGTTCAAAATTTCAAAAGAAAGGGAGCAAATCCTCGAGATTTAAAAACTACAAGAAGAACCGCAGGATGAACTTTCCAACCCGGAGTGTACTCCAGCACAACTTTCCCTCGGCGGATGGAAATAAAACTTCTGGACCTATACCAATAAAGACTGATAACCCAAAGAGAAAACCTTTGGAATGCTGGGATTGCAGAGGAGATCATCTCCGAAGAGACTGTCCACTTCGACAGCAGAACAGTCGGAAAATTTATAACATGCAGGAAGCTACCACGGTCAATGATGTGGCAAGGAATGTGTCGCAGATCTATGCAGCCTTGGATAATAACCAAGCTGACCACCAAGCTTCAGTGGTGGAAATAGAAGGTATGATCTTCAACCATTTGGTATCTGTTTTGATTGACCCTGGTTCAAATTTGAGTTATATATCCGCTAGAACCGTTGATAAGTGTAATCTACAGCCACAGAAGCAAACTAAACCATGGTTGGTACAGTTAGCCACTGGCACCAAAAGAAAGGTGGTAGAGGTCGTACCATCCTGCCAATTAATGTTGAGTGAATCCCCCACCCAATCAACCCTTAATGTTACCCCTGGGATCATACAATCTGTTGATTGGTATGGACTGGCTGGCCGCCCATAAAACCAAACTGGACTATTACTATAAAACCTTAGAATGTGTGAGCGAAGAAGGAAAAAGGATAACCCTTCAAGGGATCCGAAAACCGGTCTCGGTGAGACAAATATCAGCATTGCAAATGAGGAAGTATTGTCAAAAGGGATGTCCCCTATATGCAGTACAGGTGTTGAAAACAACCAAAGGTGCAGACCCAAGCCCTGATGATCACCCTATCCTAATAGAATACTGAGATGTGTTTCCAGAGGAGATACCGGGTCTACCTCTGAGAAGAGACATTGACTTCTCAATAGAACTCACACCAAAATCGGTACCGGTGTCTAGAACACCCTACCGGATGAGCACACTTGAGTTAGTTGAACTCAAATTGCAATTGAAGGAAATTATGGACAAGGGTTACATTCGACCTAGCGTGTCCCCGTGGGGAGCACCAGTCCTGTTTGTGAAAAAGAAGGATGGCACCCTTAGACTGTGTATAGACTACAGACAACTTAATAAAGTAACCATAAAGAACAAATACCCCTTGCCCAGGATCGAAGATCTATTCGATCAGTTGGGAGGTGCGTCTGTGTTCTCAAAGATTGAATTGAGGTTAGGATACCATCAAGTCCGAATCAAGGGTGAAGACATCCATAAGACTTCTTTCCGGACACGGTATGGTCATTATGATTTTGTGGTAGTACCATTTGGATTGACTAATGCCCCTGCCACTTTCATGTGCTTAATGAACAATGTACTCAGTAAATTTTTAGATAAATTTGTACTAGTTTTCATTGATGACATATCAATCTACTCTAAGAATAGAGAAGAACATGAAGAACATCTTAGACTTGTGCTGCAAGTGCTAAGAGGGCATCAACTCTATGCTAAATTCAGCAAGTGTGACTTCTTTCAGAAGCAACTACATTACTTGGGACATGTGTTGTCCAAGGAAGGGGTAGCAGTAGACCCTGACAAGATCAGGTCTATCATGGAATGGCCTACCCCAAAGGATGTCTCAGACATCAGATCCTTTATGGGATTGGCGGGATACTATAGAATATTTATAAAATATTTTTCCAAGATTGGTTGTCCAATCACTGCCCTCCAGAAGAAGGGAACAAAATTCCTGTGGACACAGCAATGCGAAGAAAGATTTCAAACCCTGAAACATCTACTAAGCCATGCACCTGTGTTGAAAATCGTTGACCTAGAAGCTGACTTCCTTGTGTGCACAGATGCTTGTAAGGAAGGGCTCGGAGGAGTCCTTATGCAGGAAGGAAAGGTGATCTGCTATGAATCCGGAAAATTGAATGAAGAAGAGGTCAACTATGTGACTCATGATCTAGAATTGGCTGCCATAGTTCATGCCTTAAAAATGTGGAGGCATTACCTCCTGGGAAGGAAATTTGTGCTTATGATAGATCACTATGGATTACGGTATTTTTTTTATCAGCCCAAGCTCAATATTAGACAAGCTAGATGGATGGCCGTCCTTAGCGAATTTGATTTTGAAATCAAACACATCAAAGGGAAGGAGAATAGGGTGTCCGATGCCCTTAGCAAAAGCATGAGAACAATTCACCTAGCCGCAGTGAGTACCTGCGAGACATATGTCAAGAACAGAGTCAAGGAGGCACAAGAAACAGATCCCTTCGTCCGAAATGTGACCCTATACCTATAGCAAGAACCCACTGGAGTAAAATATGAAGGCTATCAGACGACCGAAGGAGGTCTACTCACCTATAGAGATAGACTGTACATTCCCAATTGTGATGACTTGAAGAGGTTCATCATGGATGAACTACATAAAAGACCCTACACCGGTCACCCAGGATACTAGAAAATGATTACTGCCACCCGAAAACAATTTTACTGGCTGGGATTGAAGAAGGATGTAGCCAAATATTTGGCCCAATGCATAGAATGCCAACAAGTTAAAGCAGAACATCGACACCCAACAGGACTATTACACCCTTTACCCATCCCAGAATGGAAATGGGAAACCATCTCCATCGATTTTATCACTGGATTACCAACTTCAACCAAACAGAATGATGCCATTATGGTAGTGGTGGATAAAATGAGCAAGTCTTCTCATTTCATCCCCGTCAAGTCGACCTGCAAGGCAATAGATATCACATAGGTATTCATGAAAGAGGTTTTATGACTACACGGCATGTCGTGGGAGATAATATCTGACAGAGACACAAAGTTCACTTCCAATTTCTGGAAATCACTGATGGCGGGTTTGGAGACCAAGCTATTGTTTAGCACCACCTATCACCCTCAAACTGATGGCCAGATAGAAAGAGTGAATCAGATATTAGAGGATATGTTAAGGATGCATGTAATGCATCAACCCAGGAAATGGGAAGATTACCTGCCATTGGTAGAATTTGCCTACAACAATGGCTATCAAGCGTCCTTAAAAATGAGTCCATTCGAGGTCCTCTATGGTAGACAATGTAATACCCCAGTCAGTTGGAGCAATCATGTAAATAGGATTTCTTTTGGACCCAACATGTTGAAATAAATGGAACAACAAGTGACTAAGATAAAACAGAATTTGAAGGTCGCTCAGAATCGACAGAAAAGTTATGCTGATCAAAAGA
This sequence comes from Picea engelmannii, assembly GCA_009831015.1. NCBI lineage: Eukaryota > Viridiplantae > Streptophyta > Pinopsida > Pinales > Pinaceae > Picea > Picea engelmannii. The sequence continues at coordinate 1,737,600 of ML777363.1, forward strand.
GAACTCCAAGAGAGTTCCAAACAGGAGATCGTGTATATCTTAGAATTAAGCCCAGAAGGAGTTCCCTAAAAATGGGAGCTTGTGCCAAATTGGCACCCCGGTATTGTGGACCCTTTGAGGTTCTAGACAGAGTGGGACCTGTAGCCTATCGGCTAGCACTTCCTCCTACAGTAAAAACACATAATGTTTTCCATGTTTCATTATTGAAGAAATATGTACATGATGCTAATCATATAATTGATTAGTCTGTGATCTAGGTGGAACCAGAGGGAGAATTCCTACTAGAACCCCAATGTATATTGGACAGAAAGGAAACCCGACTCTGGAATAGAACCATTGCACAGGTCAAGGTGCAATGGAAACATTTTGGCCCAGATGAGGCTACATGGGAGATGGAAGATGCCATGAAACTGGCATATCCAATTTTGTTTACTTATGTACATGTAATTCATGTTAGTAGCTAAGAACATTGAGGACGATGTTCCTTTTAAGGGGGAGGGAATTGTAACACCCTGTTTCCCCCAGTTTGTAAATATAACTGGACTGGCCAAGGACTATGGCAAACTCATAAGTATGAATATGTGATGTAAATGGCCCTACAGGAAGAGGTCAATGAATGTTAATAACTTTTTGAATCATTGCAGGACTGTTGAGAGGGGATGTGCAGAAAAGAGACCACGATGGCGGTGGAAGGCACTTGAAAAGGTGGCATTAACTTCCACTGAGAATTAAATACCGTATTTGGACTCCACTGGCCCGGAGAACCAAATGTGGCTCGCTGGCCCTGAAATTCAATGCCTCGCAGGCTGGTAGGTGGATGGCTTGATGAGGGATGGGATGGTGGACCTCCCATCCATAGAGCCGTCAGGCCTGATCAGCGCGAGGGTAATCGTGCCACACACAACCTTGTGAGAGGGTAAGGCGTATGGTAGAGACGATTGAAAGGGCGGATGTGAGGGGAACTCTGGCAGTTTTTACCCAGAGTGAGTGATAGCAGAAAGGAAGGATTGCAACCTTCGCTCCTGGTCACTGGAAAATAGAGAGACACAGTCTCAGAGCATCGTGGTCTCAGCTCGGGGGTGGCTAGTGGTAAATCCTTTGGGAGTCGCTGAGCCTACGGTTGGGTGGAAACGAGCACCCCTCTCAGCAGTTGCCCCCATTTTTGAAGTCATTTCTGATAAGTGTTTTATATGTATATTGCATCTGGAAATTCATAGACTGGTATATGTATATATATTCTCATAGAACTATGAAATTGTAAATGATTTCAGTGTTAGAATGTCGATGCAGCGTTTGATAAGAATGAATAGATATATGCTTATAATAGAGGAAACCACGCATGATGTGCATGGATAAAGCAATCTTATTTATGCCTAGATTGAACTAAGTTAGGTTCCCAGCTATTCTTGGAAGTTGCTTTCCCTTATCTGTCTCAGGGATACCCGGTACAGATCTTTTCACAGAGATTTCCTCCCTAGAAAGGTTCACAAAGGACCCAGAAAAGGGACTTGAATGCACAAGTATTAACAACCTTGTATAAAGAGGAATGACCCTCTTAAATCCCGAAGTAGCAGCGTAGGGATAAGTATTGATCAACGGATGAGATCCTGTCGGAGAGTCTGCGATCATTCACGATCATTGAATCGAGAGAATAAACGAGGGTGTTAAGTGCCATTAACCCTTTTCCCTCTATCTTCATGAATAGAGAGGAAATCTGACACATAGACCCCCAGGCTCCATGAGAGCATCTAGACCGTTGATTTTTCCACGTCCAAAGAGTAGTAGAAAAGGGTGCGGCATTAGGACCGATCTGAATCGTCGGATCTGAACTAGAAATCCAAACAGTCGTTAGATATTTAGGGGGATAGACGAGGGTTAAGCCTCGTGAATAGGGGAAAAATGGATCAAAGTCGTCCATCCGAGAAGGACAAGTGGCAGAGATCCAGGGATCTTGTGAGCTCGGAGGTTCGCAGGGTAGGAGTCCAAAAGTTGGATGCTCCAAGTCGCGAGTGTCAAAGCCATGAGATGATCAGAGCCATCCATCTGAGGAGGACAGGTGGCAGAGATCGAGGGATCTCGTGAGCTTGGAGGTTCGCAGGGTAGGAATCCAAAAGTTGGATGCTCCAAGTCGCGAGTGGCGAAGCCACGAGAGGATCAGAGCTTTCCATCCGAGGAGGACAGGTGGCAGAGATCCAGGGATCTCGTGAGCTCGGAGGTTTGCGGGGTAGGAGTCCAAAAGTTGGATGCTCCAAGTCGCGAGTGGCAAAGCCACGAGATGATCATAGCCGTCCATCCGAGGAGGACAGGTGGCAGAGATCCAGGGATCTCGTGAGCTCGGAGGCTCGTGGGGTAGGAGTCCAAAAGTTGGATGCTCCAAGTCGTGAGTGGCGAAGCCGTGAGAGGATCGGAGCCGTCCATAGTTGAGGACGCGTGTCAGGAGATCCAAAGAAGTCGAGCATCGGAGAATCGGGGTTTACGAGAGCAAAGAAATCTTGCCACTTGGAATTGCGATCCGCGATATCCCGATGAGCTCTGAGCCATCCATAGTTGAGGATGTGTGTCAGGATATCCAAAGAAGTCAAGCATCGGAGAATCGGAGTTTCCGAGCACAAATAAATCTTGTCATACGGAGTCGCGATCCACGATTTACTGACAAGATCAGAACTGTCCATTGGGTGGAACACATGTCAACATATCCTGAAGAGTCGGAGGATCGAGAGTCCAGGGGACTTACGCATCGTGACACTGAAAGGCGCAAAACCTCGATAGGATTAAAGGCTGTGATCTTGTGAAGGTTGTGGTCACATTGACCAGGGCTTAGCCTAGAGAGCCAATACGCTAGGGGCATATCGGGGATCAGAGAATCGCGAGTTCTGAGGACTCGTGAATTACGCCATTTGAAACCCTGAAACTCTGATAGGAGTAGCCTCGAAAGGAGGTAAGTCCAAGGTCACAGAGGCAGTGGACCATAGGCTTGGCCTAGGGGGATAATGTGTAAGGAGCGCGTCAGAATTCGAAGGATCGCGAGTCTTGGGGGTGAATGAATTTTTACATTAGAAACCCCGTAGCGCCAATGGGAGTTATGACCATGGTCATATAGAGTAGGCCATGCAACCAAGAGCTTAGCCTAGGAGGATAACTAGCATTTAAGCGAGTCGGGATGGTTGAAAACAAAATTCCTGACAGAAAGGTACATAAGACCATGGTTATGTACAGAGAGTCAGGTAGGTAAATAGAAGACCTGTGAATCGGGGATTCTCATTGTTGAGAAAACAATGAAATTTTTTTATTCTAGGTAGTGGGTATGTTATAGATGACAATTGACAACTTATCCTTGGTACCTTTTGAAAATTCCAAAGTATTTGATGATCCTATGTGGCTGCAAGGTTTGATGTTCTATTGTATGTCTTGAATGAGTTTGTTTTTGATGATTTTCTAAAGGGGTAACTCAAATTAAAAAAACATAATAATTTTGCATCCTATTGTTTGGATGTTTTCCTTAATTTGTTCATATTTATGCTCTCATATGTTGATCATACTCTTCAGTTTTAAACTCTTGAATATAATCACAAGATAAATAATCCTTACTTTGATTTTGAGACTTGGAACATGCAATTTTCAGGAAATTTATCTACAACATCTGAGATCATGGATGATTATCTTTGAAAAAACCCAACACTTATTCATAAGTTTGTTGAAGGTGGAGAACATAATGTTTATGGTATAATGGCAACTATCTTCTTACTTGCATAACCGATTTCATATTTTCCTTAGTTGTAGGAGTAGGTTCACAAGGTCACTTTGTTTACATGACCACTCTAGCCTTGAAATGCATGTGGGGGAATCCCTTGATCTTTGTTGGCGAAAACTTGAGACCATGGTTCTCGGTAGTTACCAATAAAAAGTATCATTGTAGTCTAGGAACAATGGCATATTCAACATTCTATGAGGGAATAATCTCTGACCCAAAGCATAGCCGAGACTTATGTGATGAAGGGATTCAAAGAGAATGCAACATCAAAGTTATATCTATACATGGTTAATATACATACATACATACATACATACATACATACATACATACATACATATATATATATATTAACCATGTAATTTGAGTTGTGACAGTAATCAAATAATAATCAAACAAAAGAAAGCAACTATGCAACAGAAACACAGATACATTCACAACATGATAGTTAAGCATAAAAAAAAATTAGGGCCCCAAATCACTTCATTCTATTAGTAGTATAAATATCAAAACCCTCATACAATATAGATATCCAATACATCCTCTCATGTAGTGAGGTATAACCTCTTATACCTATTACAAACTTGAGACTCACTACAGTTACACCAACAATACAAAATCCAGACAAAACTTGACCCTAGCAATAGGAACACTAGCAACAACACCCACTAGTAGGAACAATATCCTTCGAACATTAATCTTTTCTCTTTACATTGCTATTTTACTTATACATTTGTGTCTTTGACAAAGTCACATGACTAAATCAAATTTACTTCCTAGATTCCTTTTTCCTCTCACGATATTGTGTCTTATTCCATATTCCAGCTAGTGCACAATGATTTTGACCTTTTCCACTACTTTTAGACTTTTGGATATCCTACAACACTTTCAACTATTTCCAGTTCCTTTAAGATTCCATATGGCCCATGTTTCTTTACTAAAATCTAGGAATTTCCAAAACAATGGGCCCAATAGGCCCCGACCAAAACTATTGACTCACCCTGATTCAACCTTTCACTTATTTACCAGGGCCTTCCTCAAATGAAAGGCCAAACTCTGGTACAATATTAAGAGCCTGGTGGTGGAAATTGTCATAATTCTCCACATGATCCTGCCACTTTCATACCAAAATAGTTTCTCCAACAACAAATTCTTGCATTGTTGCGACATCCAATTTCTCAAGATTGGTGGAAAGAAGTGTGTTCAATTCTATATGCTCCACTAAATTTACTTGGTGCATTCTTAGAGATCTTTATTTGTAGTATAGGTCACTTCATAAATCACATCAAGATGATTTTCTACTTCTAGGATATCAACTAACTTTGCCTACTACTCAGTAGGATCTATTATATCTTGTTCCACAATGTAAATATGTTGGATTTTCATCCTCAATTCTTCCATAGGATTACTTATTTTTTTCAGGAGACTAACCCAATCATTAACCATCATGAAGAGCTTGCTACATTCTCTAGTTCAGTCATGAAGGGAGGACATAATGATATTTCCTTTTGCAACTTCTTGGGTAATCTTCTATTCCATGGCCTTTGGTTTCTCTTTCTCCTTCAGTCAATTTTTTTCCATTTGTTGTCATAGGTTGTTTGTTCACTCGACTAATTGTGAGCATGCATATACAATCATATTTACTTTTTCACTCACACACCATAGTAATGTCTCTTGGTATTTGTTGGGAATATTGTCTAAATGTAGGATAAACTTTGAGGAACTTCCTAGAGACAACTTCAATTCTTGATTCAGTTCATGTGGGTAGGGCATGATCTTTATCACGATTCTTATATATTTCTACCAACTCCTGATGTGAATTTTTTGTTTGTTGCACTAGATCTTCTTTGGCTTTCTCAATAGAAACAATTTGTTTCTCAATATGACCAGTTCAGGCCCTCATTACATTTAACAATTGTAAGGTGGACCAACTCACAAAGTATTTACTACATATGGGATAATCCATTGACATCCTCGATACAAGTGGTCGGCCATTTAAAATTGACCTCTCTGAAACACTAGGGGTATCTACACCATCAGGCCCGAGAGATGTATCTTGGAAGCTACGAGCAAGCCTTCCCTAGATGGTCTGGGGTAATAAACTAACCACTTTTATTCACTCTAGACATACTTGTAGGATTTCACAACATTGTTGAGGGTGTTGAAGTAGTGGCACAACCTTCTCCCAGATATAAATCATGCTATGGGATAAAGTGGCATCTTCTGAAACATCCATATGACCATGTGAAGGATCTAGACCTAATACACCCTTTTTTTCTATAGATTTCATTATCTTTGGATTGAGGCTAGTTTTTAGAGGAACATTAAGATGGACAATGACTTGAGGAATCTTGGGAAAAGAGAAAGGAATATTAGTAATTCTTTTATTGTCTAGAGAAAGTAGGTCAATATCCTCTTTCTCAGTTGTTTCAGTATGATTGTGAGCACAAGATGATGGAGGGATAGGGTATACGTCTATGATAGAGGTAGTCTATTGAAAATAAGTTATTCAATAATATAGGTAGTCAACATATTTACCGTGGGATCATAAAGGATAGTGATAATGGGAATGGAGGGTGGTATAGGGAGAAACATCTATGTCTGTGGAAGAAGAGAATAAAGAGGGACTACATCAGTGATGATAGGGGGTGTGGTATATGGAGACATAGAACTAGTGTGAGCTTTATTCTATAGAATTGAAAAGGAAACTTCAAGGGTGTCTCAACATTCCTTTCCTGTGAATATGGTAGTGTATGGAATTGATGGAAATGGTGGCATCCCTGAAGTTGTCTTTGGAAAAGTTTCGTATTCTTCCTCCTCTTTTGAAGTTGTTGGCAAGTGTGGTCTCTTCAATGTTTTCATTCTAGGACTAGGAACATATGTAGGTGTTGGGACCTCATGTTGTGAAATCATAGGCATATAACATGATATGCCCAGTTTCTTCTACTATCGTGTTACCCTAGTGTTGTGAGGGAAATCTCCTTACGAACTAGAAAATAGGGTTAGACTTTGCATGCAGATATGACCTATAGAAAATATACTTTCTACCCTCGTCCCCAGACTTAAATCCCATTTCTTTTCAGTAAATGTATGGCTAGATCAACCTACCTCATTCCAGGCCTTCGATGTCGATCCCTTGTCACAATTTATCACTTTTTTGTAGTTCTCCTTTCCAATGATGACCTGCATACAAGACAAGCAACGACTGCACATACATCTTACCTATAGACTAACGGGTTAGAGATTCAAACATGTACTAAACAAATTATGAATAAATCATGAATTGGTACGGGAAAATCATTTTCTTTATTACTTTGAATGAGTCAACTTACAAAAAATTGAGACCGACCACTACTCCATGAACCTGATACTGGGCTCCTCTTCAACTGTCCTCCAAAGTCTTTGCTTTGTATCTCTTCTGGCATAAGGAAGGATAAAGGGTTGGGACAATGGGAATATGAAAATGGGTAGAGTTTCTTTTCTATATTTTTCCTCTTCCAAATGGGACCCCTAGCCCTTATTTTATAAGCTAGAAGAGGCTAGGTATTTGGACGAACCCTCGGCCATGCATGGTCGGGAGTTTTAGTTAACTCACCTAGAGCTGTGTGGTCTGTCAACAACTTTCCTTTTTTCATGCTTTTGTCGGTCCATGCGGGTTGTTTTAGGTCAGCTAGCGTGTACACATGTGCAGTATTGGAGTAGAGCACGTGGGCCCTTATAAAAGAGGTTTTTTAAAGAGTCGCTCAGCAGTGCTTTGGCAAAGAAGGGATCTGAGATGGCCTGATGCCAGGTAAGCATATATGGTGCAATTTAGGGTTATAATAGATGCCCCCTAATGTGTGAGGTCAGAAGAGCATCTGATGGCCGAAATACAATACCAATCTTTACTGATGTGCCGAACGATTGAGCCCAAGGATCAAGAACCGGGAGGTGCCATCTGCAAAATAAAAAATGTCTCACCGAGGCGGGCATACCCATGCTTGGGATAAAATATAATCATGGCTACCAATCAAATACACTGTAGATCCATGTCATATAACTATATAAATATTAGTCGCGAACAATACATAGCAGAGCTACATCTCAAAATCAAAAAAGATAAACATGTAGAGTATCCATCTTCTAGAAGCTGATACAGCCTGATGGCTGGAGATGAGGTCTTCAGAGCTCGAGAAACTACTTCAAAATATTCAAAACTTGGGTAGGGGTGTAATATGAGTGTATGAATACACTACCCAGAGTTCTTCGATGGCTCGTCGGTCATGGACTTGATGATTAGATTGAAGGCTTCATTGATTTTGAACAAGGACTTGATTGGACATTCAGGATGGCCATGTATGAGGACAAAAGAAAAATTGTAGAGGGGCTGACTCAGGCTTGGTGACAAACTTCTCTTGGATAATAGCACAACAAATGATGAGACTTAGGCAGCATGGCATTAATCATAAGTCTACGATGTAGGAGGCAACACAAACTCTCCATATGTTTGGAAGAATAACCAAATGGTGGAGGACACAACTGTATATAGCGAGAACAACTTCCTAAGGTCGTACTACATCCCATAGTTTGATGAACAAACGGACAGATGTGCTTTATCCAAGGGTGACTCATTATGTTTCCAATAAAGAAAATACTTTTCCCTTCCTCTTTTTGGGGTATATTTGATTTTTTTTGTCTTTTTCAATAATTTGGGGAAAAGGAATAAAGGAATATTACGTTACAATGGAGGAACGAGTGTTGCAAACATACAAGTTCAACGCACAAGGAAAATACTGATGTTCTAGTATAATGATACTCGAGAAAAATCCTCTAGGGGCCAAGGGTGTTAAGATGCAGAAGAAAACTGTTACAAGGCTGGCATATAAGGTATGCAAATGTGGTTAACAAAACACACAATGGTAACGTCCTTCGATGTAAGTTTAATGAGCCTAGAGAAGGTAAGCTCAGTGGTTTTTCATATTTAGAGAGTCTGAAAAAACATAAAAGGAGACTCCATTGGGGTACCTTTTTCAAAGATAGTCTAGTCGGTTCGAAAAAGGGGTAAACTAGCACCGACAAGACGTCTATTCAAAACCATTTTAACGTGTGTGAAAAGGACAAGATCACTCGGCCATGTTTTCATTTTTAAGGAGTCTGAAAAAATCTTAACTATGGACTCCGTTAGGAATGTTCTTCTGGACCAATTTAATGAGTGTGAAACAATAAGGTCACTCAACGATCTTTTCAATTTTAGGGAGTCTGAAAAGAGCTTAACTATGGACTCCGTGGGGGTTCCTTATTCGTAAGTTTAGTCCCTCGGGCCCAAAAAAGGGATAAAATTATACCTGAGAGTACTCTTCTATAGAGATGAAGTCCCAAAGAGTATACTTTTGCTCATACAGTTGACCGTCCATAATGAAAAAGGGGTAAACTACCACTGGACAAACACGACTTCAAATTTTAGTTTAATGAGTGTGAAAGGACACAAGATCACTTGACAATCTTTTCATATTTAGAGGGTCTGAAAAGGGATTAAAAGAAGACCCGTTATTTTTTGGGAGTCCTGAGGGTGAGGTCAACAGGGAAGAAGAATCATGCAAATGAGGCTCAAATTCATATTCAAGAAAAACTACAAGGAATCCCAAGCCTACAGTGTTTTAGAGACAACATGAATACCATAATGCAACTAGGATCTACCTAGGACATCCATGTTCCGGTAAGCTCTACCACCAGTTTATGACACTTCTAAAGAAGAGATGATGGTTCTGTGTCACAACCTGATGGGATCGACCCTATGGAAAAGGAAAAAGACAAAAAGATACAAAAATCAGGGTAGAAACCTAACCTATATGTTCCAGTTGATTGTCGAAAAAAAATTCCATGGACCGTCAAAAAATACTCAAAACTCGAAAAAAAAACTGTCCCAATACCCGATCAAATCCCTTCTATGCAACTCTTGAATCACTCTAAATGTTTTTTGGTATAAAGAAAATGATAAGGGAGGCCAAAAAAGCGACAAAAAGAGGCCAAAAAGTCTATAAATGGAAGTTGGAAGCTCATTATCACCATTGTTGATTTGGAAATTGACTCTGGAGCCAAAAGAACCCCTTTGATTAAAGTGGTGATTCTGGGAGCTACAGTGGACGAAATGAACTTCTGTCTGGACCAAGTAAGTACAAACTCCATTATCTTGTATTATATGTCTTTATTTGTGCATTGGGTTTCATTTTTTAGCGGGGCGTCGACCTTTAAAAGGTCGGCCCTAGGTCCACGCGAGCTGTCTCAGGATAGGCCACGTGTACATTTGGGTAGAGTAAAATCTGCAAGCGTGTACATGCGACTGTCACCAATACAACACGTGTGGGTCCCCTTATTGAATGGAAAATAATTCAAAGGCAAGGGTTAACTCTCCTGAACCTTGTTTTTTTGTAGGATGTATGTCCATTGGAGAGAAAGAGAGCATGAAGAGGTTAATGAGTTGGTCGAGGAAGACCCTAATGCTGTGGCTACTTTGATGCAATGTGGGTTACTCAAGTTTTTCCTATGTCCTTTCATGCGGGCACAACCTAGGCTACTGAATGCCTTGGTTGACTATTGATATCCGGATGTATAGGCATTCATGTTAGAGGGGCAGTCACTGGTGCCCATGGTCGAGGACATTTACTTTTTGACTAGCCTCTCTAGGAGAGGGGAACCAGTCAATTTTTGGACTTTTCCTGTGGGGCCACATAACATAGCGGAATTGATAGGCCTATACTGTGCAGATGATACAGACCACTAAAGCACGTAGGTTCCCATAAGCAAGATCACTAACTGATCTCTATAGACAATAGTATTTCTTATTGGGTGAATTACTAGTTCTGTTGCTCTACATCAGGCATCCCATGCATAGATGAACTGTGCAGTCCAGTGCTTAAATGCACAATTTTTTGATTGGAGTACGACAATGCTTAAGTGTATGAAAAGCAAGTTGACAGATTGTCATTTGTAGACACATAGGAACTTTAGGTTCAGGACCATTATGTGTTCGTTCTTTTTGAGAGAGTTCTGAGTTGCAGTCCTCGAGTAGTGGTACGAGGACATCAGGCCTCTCTTTGTGTTGCGTGTAGATGGGCAGTACTACTGCTGCACCAGGGTGGTGGAAGGACCAATGAGTCCTTCGATGATGAATTTTTTAAATGGATGTCACAACAGATCTCGGTTATAGAGGACTACCCCTATGCTGAGATTGATTTTTCAAGAGACCCGAAGATACCAGTACCTCCTGGTGAGGACCAAGGGGAGATGGGTAAGTCTCCACCTTTGTAGTTTTTTTGTTGTATATGTAATTTTTATGTTGTTTTGTTATATATATCATTTTTTTTTTGTTATGCTATAGTATTTGATGGTTATGTGTTCATTGTGTGCAAATGTGGGACCAGTGCGACCCCCTGACTATGCGAGGAACAAACGTCATCCTCGGCTAGGGGGCACACCTTCCACTGCAGGGGGACCAATAGTAGCAGGAAACCTTCCAGCTGGGGAGGCTGAGAGGGTATTGAGTGTTGAAATAATGTAACTGCAAAGAGTATTATTATTATTATTGATATATTATTTATAGGATTAATCCCCATTGTGGATTAATCATGTCGGTAATTGTATTAGGACCAAATCCTATTTTGCGGATTGGTCAACAGACAATTGTAATAGGTAGAATAAGAAGTCGGCCCCGACAGCTATTATTGAGACCCAGAAATAAATTAAAGGTGGGTTTACCCACCCAGAGTGAGTGGTCGGCCCTGCCAGTGAAGACCCTTCATACGTTCCAGTCTTGTATATATAGAGAGGCTAGTGCCTCACTTTATCACACAACACACTTGCTCATTTTCTAAGAGGAAAGCTACAACTTACCAATTGGAGAGAGGGAGAAGAGTGGCACATATTTTGGAGAGGAATATCTGTATTGGTTTGAGTTATCTCTTGACATTGTATTGGCAATTTATGATAAGGAATTTTTTGTTGGGTTTTCTTCCCCTAGAGGGTTTCCCAGGATAAATATTGTGTCTCTTGTGAATGTGTATTTCTCAATGATCTTGTTCTTATGTTTCTCTTATTTATTGAAATGCAAAGAACTATAATAGTGGTGTAAACATTAACATGGAATCAGAGCCAACCTGAAGGAAACATATTTCACAAGAGAAAAACATCATTGTTGCAGTACCTGCAAATTAGGGTTTTTCAAAAGTGAATCTTTTTAGCTCCAAAATTACCTAGAAAGTTGTGCCCTCCCCCAAGGATCATTTTGGCACTTAGAGCACACCTTTTCAGTGGTTGGATCTCCCAGAAACTGAAACCCTAGTTTCACAAAAGTACTAGAAGTACCAGAAGCACCAGTCCAGAAATCCGTAGATCAGATTTGAAGGGGTAAAAAATGGATTTTCTCAGATCCAAGTACACCAGGCTACTCACCTCAGCCAAGCGCACCTCCTGGTAAGGTCAAAATTTGATTTTAAGAATTTTCATTTTTGGTCATTTTTCATAGCCTCAAGTAGAACATGTCTGGAAGCACAAAGCTTATTGAGAAAATAGAAGGCATAGACAACTTCTGTGCCTGGAAGTATAGGATCGGTCTGATCCTTGCAGAGAATGACCTAGCAAGATTCATCAAAGAAGAAGTGGAGGAACCTGAAGATGTTGTAGAGAAAGCGAAGCATCAGAAGGACTCAATCAGGGCTCAAAGAATCATTACAGATTCAATCAAAGACCACCTAATCATGTATGTATCATCCAAGAAAACTCTGAAAGAGATGTTTGACTCTCTAAGCAAACTATACAAAGGAAATAACATCAACCGAAAGATGAACCTAATATCTCAATTGAAGAATACCAAGATGCAGAAAGGAGAAATGATTCAAGAATATTTCTCTTGAATATCAGAAATTAAATAACAGTTAAAAGCAATTGGATACACCATAGATGAAGGAAAATTCGTAATGACGACCCTAAATGGTCTCACAAGACCTTGGGATGCTTTCATCCTGATGATATGTGCCAGAAAGGAGAAATTATAGTTTGAGAGCCTATGGGAAGAATGCATCCAAGAAGAGACAAGGGTAGCTAACCGTGAAGTACTACTAGCAAGGGATGATGATCAAGCCCTAGCTACTCATACAAAAGGAGGAAGGAAGAAACCCTACTTCAAAAGGGAAACTCATAGAGATCCTCAACCTTCAAACAAATTCAACAACCAAGAATCTCATCCAAGAAATTTTCAAAAGAAAGGACAATGCAAGGGATGAGATCTCTCATCCATACAATGCTATCATTGTGATAATATGGGACACAAGGAGAATTCTTGTCCAGTCAGAAGACAAGAATACAAGAGGAAGCACAAAAGGCAACATGCCCACATAGTTGAAGATGAAGAAACACCTATGAAGATGATTAAGGACCATGTCTTGATCTCATCTCTCTCAAGATCTGTATCACCCGGAGAGGACACATGGCTCATTGATAGGGGTGCATCAAAACATGACGGGTAAGAAAAATACTCTCTCTTGTATTTCAGAAAAGAAGTTTTATCAGAAAGTGACTCTTGGAGATGATTACCAATATCCCATCAAGGGAGTGGGAGAATAAAACTATAAGCTAGATTCAGAAAACTCAATAACAATGAAGGACGTACTCTATGTACCGGGCTTAAAGAAGAACTTACTTTCCATATCAGATTTATACAAGAAAGGCTATAGAGTTTCCTTCATAGATGGAGAATTTCTTATGTGGGCTAAGGGAGAAACCTTAAATGAAGCAATCATCATCGGAAATGAAGAAAATGGCTTATATAAGTTGAAGGGTCACCTAGAAACTTCCATGACCCATGCCATCAAAAACTCATGTGAACTTTAGCATAGAAGATTATCCCACATCAACTACAAGGCACTACCATACATATGCAAAGCTGTCACAGGTTTACAAGAACTCAAGGTTGATTAAGAAGGCATATGCAATGGATGTGCGCAAGGGAAGAATATCAAGAACCCTTTTCCAAAGAGGGATAGCAAAGTAGGAGGAGTGTTAGAACTCATTCATTCAGACATGTGTGGCCCAACGTCATCATCCTCCATTAGCAGGTATGTATACTATGTATCATTTATTGATGACTATTCTCGTAAGACCTGGATATATTTCTTGAAATCTAAAGATGAAGTATTCAGTAAATTCAAGGAATTCAAAGCCTTGATAGAGAATCTTTCTGAAAGAAAGATTAAGATACTCAGGTCAGATAATGGAGGAGAATATACCTCGAAAGAGTTCGTGAACTTCTGTAGAGATGTTGGGATCAAGAGGGAACTCACTACTCCCTATAATCCTCAACAAAACAGTGTAGCTGAAAGAGTGAACAACACAAGTATGGAAGCTATAAAGACCATGATTCACGATCAAGATCTTCCTATGTGCTTATGGGCAGAAGCAGCAATGGCAGTTATTTATGTGTAGAACCAATTATCCCATAGCACACTTGGGTTTAGGACCCCAGAAGAGATGTTCATCGGAAAGAAGCCAGAGGTAAGCCATCTCAAAATATTTGGTTGTCCAGTGTTTATTCATATACCAAAAGAGAAAAGAAACAAGATGGAACCCTCCGGAAAGAAGGGAATATTTGTGGGATACTATGAGGTCTCCCAGGCCTTCAGAATCTACATACCTGGTCACCGCCATATTGAAATTAGTAGGGACGTGACCTTTGATGAAGAATCAACACTTAAGAAATCAAGAAGATTCCAGCTTGAAGAAGTATATGAAGAGGAACCTGTAAATCCTAGGATTGTAGAATCTATGAGGGAAGTTCCCAGGGCTGCAGAACCAGTAAGGGAAGTCATAACTTCCCCTTATGAGGAGACTCCTAAAGACCATGATATAACAGAAGTTCAAGAACCTCCTCAAATGACCTTCTCCCATAAAAGAAAGCCTTCTTGGGCAGGAGAGATTATTCAAGATGGAGAGAAGTATGGTGTTCCAGAAGGAACCTTGAGACAGGTGAAAAGACCAAAGTCATTCTCCAGTTACACGACTTTGATGTGTAATCTACTTGATGAAGAACCTACCTCCTTTGAAGAAGCCATTCAAAAGAAGGAATGGGCAGATGCCATGACAGAGGAATACCAATCCATAATAAATAATGATGTATGGAAAATAGTTCCCAGACCAAAAAGTAAGGATGAGGTGTCATCAAAATGGCTCTTCAAAATAAAACATGTTGTTGATGGAAGTATTGAGAAATATAAAGCAAGATTTGTCACTCGTGGCTTTTCCCAGAAGGAAGGCATTGACTATGAAGAGACATTTTCTCCTGTGGCCAGATACACTTCAATCATAACCATCATAGCTCTTGTGTCTAAGATGAAATGGAAGCTACACCAAATGGACGTGAAGACAGCTTTCCTGAATGGTGTTATCGAAGAGGAAGTGTATATAGATCAACCCCAAGGATTTGAGGTTGAAGATAGGAAGTCTCATGTCTGCAGATTGAAGAAAGCCTTATACGGATTGAGGCAAGCCCCTAGAGCTTGGTATGGCCATATAGACAGTTTCTTGACGAGCTTAGGCTTTACCAAAAGTAAACCAAACTCAAATCTCTACTTCAAAATTATGGATAATGAACCAATAATCTTACTATTGTATGTGGATGACTTATTCTTAATTGGAGAAGAAAATCTCATCGATGAATGTAAAAAGAGACTTTCCATAGAATTTGAAATGAAGGACCTTTTCCTAATGCATTACTTCTTAGGCCTTGAGGTATGGTAGAATCCAGAAAGGATATTCCTTAACCAAGGGGAGTACACAGTCGAAATACTAAAGAGATTCAACATGCTGAAATGCAAACCCATGAATACACCCATGGAAGCAAAGTTGAAGCTATTGGTCGATACTTCGTCATATTTGATAGATGCCACACTGTATAGATAGATTATTGGATCACTGATGTACCTGACAAACACTAGACCAGACATTTGTTTTGCAGTGAACACCTTGAGTCAATTTCTGGTAGAGCCCAGATGTGTTCACCTAGTGGCTGCAAAACATGTGATGAGGTACCTTAAAGGTACAATGGATTATGGTCTCAGCTATGATGGAGATCGTGACTTCACTTTGAGCAGATACACTGATGTAGATTGGGCAGGAAGCGTTGCTGACAGAAAAAGAACTTTCGGATGTTGTTTCAGTTTGGGATCAGCCATGATCTCGTGGTAGAGTAGGAAGCAATCCAGTATTTCTCTCAGCACAACAGAAGTAGAGTACATTGCCGCATGTTCTGCTAGTTGTGAAGCTATATGGATTCGAAAGTTATTGACTGGCTTATTTGAGTTGGATATGAGAGCAATCATGATTCTATGTGACAACCAGAGCTGCATAAAGATGATAGAGAATCCTGTATTCCCTGACAGGTTGAAGCACATAGAGATCCACTATCATTTCATCCACAACATGGTATAGAGAGGAGCCTTGAAGCTCCAGTACATTAGCACAGATGAACAGGTTGCTGATGTGATGACCAAACCTCTATCTCGTGTAAAGTTTGAACACTTTCGAGATAAGTTTGGTATAGTCCGAAAGGACCCTCCCTGAAAGGGGGAGTATATATATATTCTTTTCTTCTGACCTCACTGTTAGACGTATAACAAGATGAGTCATTGCTTCTGACCTCGTTGTTAGATGTAAAGCAAGACGTTGTGTGTATTCCTTGCTTCTGACCTCACTGTTAGATGTAAAGAAAGATGAGTCATTACTTCTGACCTTGTTGTTAGATGTAAAGGAAGATGTTGTTTGTTTTCCTTGGTTCTGACTTCGGTGTTAGATGTAAATCAAGATGAGTCATTGCTTCTGACGTCACTGTTAGACCTAAAGCAGGACATTGTGTGTATTCCTTGCTTCTGACCTAGTTGTTAGACGTAAAGCAAGATGATTCCTTGCTTCTAACCTCATTGTTAGATGTAAAGCAAGATGATTCCTTTCTTTTGACCTTGTTGTTAGACGTAAAGCAAGATGATGATGTGTTTCTTGCTTCTGACCTAGTTGTTAGACGTAAAGAAAGATTATTCCTTGCTTCTAACCCAGTTGTTAGACGTAAAGAAAGATGATGTATACCTTGCTTCTGACCCAGTTGTTAGACGTAAAGCAAGATGATGTATACCTTGTTTCTGACCTAGTTGTTAGACGTAAAGAAAGATGTGACTGACACTGAGCTACCAGCTTAACAACTATGACATTGAGCCAGTGTAGTATTATGATGTGCTAGCCTAGTGCTGTGATGAGGTATCATTTTTTAATGATACATATTGATGCAGATGATGATGGCATTGTTTTGAGAATGATGATGTTGTCGATGAAGAAAAGATGACTCGTAAATATGCCAGCCAATGTTCCAATATGATATTGACGATATTGTCCTCCTGATGCCACTGATGATGCAGACCTCTTTCGCCTGATGCTATTGAAGAATACCCTTCTTGTTAAGGGGGAGTGTTGAAATAATGTAACTGCAAAGAGTATTCTTATTATTATTGATATATTATTTATAGAATTAATCCCCATTGTGGATTAATCATGTCGGTAATTTATTAGGACCAAATCCCCTTTTGCATATTGGTCAACAGACAATTGCAATAGGCAGAATAAGAAGTCAGCCCCAACAGTTATTATTGAGACCCAAAAATAAATTAAAGGTGGTTTTATCCACCCAAAGTGAGAGGTCAACCCTTCTAGTGAAGACCCTTCACACATGCCAGTCTTGTATATATAGAGAGTCTAGCAGCTCACTTTATCACACAACACACTTGCTCATTTTCTAAGAGGAAAGTTGCAACTTACCAGTTGGAGAGATGGAGAAGAGTGGCGCATCTTTTGGAGAGGACTATCTGTATTGGTTTGAGTTATCTCTTGACATTGTATTGACAATTTATGATATGGAAGTTTTTGCTGGGTTTTCTTCCCCTAGAGGGTTTCCCAAGATAAATGTTGTGTCTCTTGTGAATGTGTATTTCTCAGTGATCTTGTTCTTATGTTGCTCTTATTTATTGAAATGCAAAGAACTATAATAATGGCATAAACATTAACATTGAGATGGGTCGAGCGTAACTTTACTGTTCTCACTCGCACGGTCCCAATGGCAGAGATTGAGGACCTGCCACCATCTATGCAGCCTCATGTAGTGGGGGCACCACGGATGTGGGTCCGGTTGTTTTAGAATTTAGCCAATGTTGTGGATCAGTATAATAGGGCCCACAGGCCTTGACTTTCGCTAGACATTTTGATGTGCCACGAGCACTACTTGCATATATTTTTTGAGGGCATAAGCCCTGTGACTCGTTATCGGTTATATTTTTTAGGTGCTTCCATCCATCTATGTACTCTGGTTACTTTATGATATTATATATGTTTTTTTGGTCTTTTGTGTCTTATGGATCATGTGTACAAACAACATATTTACATGCTTATGTTAATGTTCTTTTATATGTGTGCAAGATGCCAATCTAAAATTTGATTAGCTAGAGTATCTGTAACTTGGTTTAATCTCCCAGGAACATGAAAATATGTAATATAATCAAAGTTTCGTTCTAAGAGATGTACCCTAAGGAATCGTCGGTGTAAAGTTGGATCATGAACCCGGTACACTCTGTTTAATGGAGACACAACCAGTTGAGCATCGAGATAGACCCAGAGATGAGAGATACCCAATGACAAAGCATCATGAAGCAAATCAATAACTGCGCTATACTTGGCAACATTATTTGTGGTGTCACCTAAGCATATCCCTTCGAAAGATAATAACTGGCCTTGAGGTGTAAAGATTACCCAAGATGTGGAGGCAAGCCTCCGAGTGTACCGACTAGCACCATCTGCATATCCAACGAACACCTCAGAATCACTTGATATCTACCACAGTGATGAAATATAGTATCAACGACACATCCATAATACTAAAAGAAACTAAAAAAGTAATAGTACAAAGACTATATACTTATGTTACAAAAATTTACCCACAATGACCTACCTATGAGTAATATTTCTTGAGGTAGAGCCCATTTCTAGGCTCTACCAAAGCATTCCCTTCAAAATCAACCAGACGACAAGCACCCTTTTTTAAAACCTCTTTTATGATGAAAGGTTCAAACCACATGGGTTTGAATTTTCCTGCCCCCAGGGGGTCCTTATCTTGGTCATAGACCAGGACAAGTTTTCCTTAAGAGAAAACTCGAGGATGAACGGACCTATCATACTGACACTTGAACTTATGCTTGTGAGCCTCGTTGGCTAGGGTCGCATCACAACACTGCTCATTGAGCTGCTCAAGGTATACTAAACGTTCTTCAAGTGGAGAAGTGTCTGGCAATAATTGTACTGCCAACTTTAGAGACAGGATTTGACATTTGATGGGCAAGACTGCCTCTAGCCTGTAAACGAGTTGAAAAAGTGAGAAACCGATTGCAGTCTTAATAGATGTTTGGTAAGATCATAATGTCGAGTATAACATCAAATGCCAATTTGACTTGGCTGAGTTGATAGTTCGTTGTAGAATGGTCTTAAGAGTTTTGTTTATAGCTTCCACCTACCCATTTTCTTGGGGGTAGTAGGGTGATGAATGTTCTTGCTGTAACCCAAGATTTGATGTTAAATCAGTCATCATTTGGTTTTGAAAGTGACTACCATGGTCAGTGACAATCTCCCTCGAGATGTCGAACCTTGCTATTATCTGATTGAATAAAAAGAGAGCTGCAGTCTCTCCATCATCTTTAAAATTTGGCATAGCTTCAACCCACTTTGTGAAGTAGTCTATAGCTACGATGATATAGCGGTGCCCCCTTGCTGAAGGAGGGTTGCAAGTAGTGTAATCAATCCCCCACTTGGTGAAGGGACCAACTGTGATGACAGGAAACATGGGAGCGAGATGTGCCCTCATCTTCCGAGAGAAGATTTGGCACAGATGGCACTTCTTGACCGATTTGATATAATCTTTGATAAGTGTCGGCCAGAAGTAACCTGCTCATAGAATCTTTTGGGTTGTTGCCAACCCAGACAAATGACCACCACAAGCTTCAGTATGGAAATCATTAAGCATGATAATTGCTTCCTCATGAGTGAGACATCAATGTAGGATGCAGTCTACACCTCTCCGATACAATGTATCATTGATTATGAGATCATTACTAGCTTGATGGTGTATGTGTCGATGCTCATCATGAGAAGTAGTGGTGGGTCACTTCAAAGTCTGGAGATAGATAAGTATATCTCCATACCAGGGATCCAAAGATGTGATCAAAAACATATCTCCCCGGATAGGCGATTCTTCAGGCACAACATCACCTGACTCAACTAGAAGTTCCGAAATAAGTTTTGTGAAGACCAGTGACTTTTTGGACTTTGCTAAAATGAAGTCTAATTCAAACTCTTGGAGGATGACTATCCATCTACTGATTTTTCTGCTTATTACCCATCGTGTCAACATGTAATGGAATGGATTCATGACAGCAATGACGGTGGTCTTGGGAAACAGAACATAATGACAGAACCGTTGAACAACATGAACTGCTACCAATGCAAGTTTTTCGATGTGAGAATAATTAAGTTCTGGTCCTACGAGGCCTCAGATGAGGTAATAAATCATGTATTCTGAGAACAAGTCATCCTCCTAAACTAAAACCATGCCAATGGTTGATTCTGCTACAGCCAGATATAATAAGAAATCTTTGTTATAGTTAGGTGGCCGGAGTAGAGGGGAAGTTGTGAGGGCATGTTTCAATGCATTGAAAGAGCATTGAGCAGCATCATCCCAGTAAAAAGGAATGTATTTCTTCAGTAAGTGCATAAATCCCTTGGTGATCTCGGCATAGTTGGTGATGAAGCATCGTAAAAAGTTTTCCTTACCTTGTAGACTCTGAAGTTGAAGGATTGTGTGTGGGGGGGGGCAACTAAATTATTGCCTCAATCTTGAGAGGATTGACCATGATCCCTGTTGTTGACACTATGAAACCTAAAAATTGTCCTAACATTACGCAGAAGTTGCACTTGTTTGGATTCAAGTGAATTCAAAAGTAGCGACAACATTCAAAGATAAGTCGGAGGTGTGTGGGATGATCCATTCTATTGCGAGATCAAGATGCTAGATCATCTAGGTAAGCCTCGACTATATGCTTGAGGTCATGAAAAGAAAAAGGCATGGCCTGCTAAAAGGTGGCTCCAACATTTTTGAGACCAAAAGGCATCGTACGATATGCGAATGTACCCCATGGACAGATGAATGTTGTTTTGTGTTGGTCTTCAGGTTTGATTTGGATTTGATTATATCCCGAAAAACCATCCATGAAAGAAAAGGCTTCGCAACCTTCACATTCATCAATGATCTGGTCGATGAAAGGTGTGGGAAAATTATCTTTGGGACAGGCCTTGTTCAAATCATGAAAGTCGGTACATACACAAATCGTGCCTTGTTTTTTATTGACCAGCATGGGGTTTGACACCCATTGGGTCAAATGGATAGGATAGATAAACCCGACTTTTAGCAATTTATCAACCTCAACCTTAATGGTTGCTGCTTTCTTAGGATTAACTGGATGAACCTTCTACCAAACTGGCTTGGCATCAGGATACATTGTGATTTCATGTTCAACTATTTTTGGATCGATACCTGGCATTTCCTCATTAGACTAGGAAAAAACGTCGCGGAATTCTTTAAAAGGATTGGTGTATATTTGAATCTCTTCGGGGGAATAGTCTGCTCGGACGAAGACATTCTCCATGACACTAGGGTTTAAGGAGATATTGATTGTTAAGGTTTTAGTGATAGTTTCCATATTACCCTCAGCATAAACCTCATATGTAGCTAAGGGGTTAATAGGACAAGACTGATCTCCCGTCATAGTCACAGTGAATTCTCCCACTTCAATTCAGCTTAAATATGGGAGGAAGTATGATCTGTGATGAAGATCTTCCCAGGGTTTATTCGGACTAGTCATTGCTTCAATTATTGCTTCATCAAAGGGAAATACTTAGTCTAATGAATCAGTGTGAGCGAGCGAACCTTGAGCCCAAGTAAGCTCTAGAAGTGGATCTAACTCTTATGCAGGAGCTGGATCAGTGTGGGATGAATTTTGTTGGATTAAGGAGTACACTACTTCAGTTGCAGACAAGGGAATGGACATGCCCAGATTCCCTATCCCATCCATCATGGTCGATGTGGAAGGAAGTGTCCACGGATCGTCGAAGTAAGTCGTGCGGAATGATGAAACTTGAAAAATCCCAACTTTATGGTGATTGGATATAAACTTGATATCACTTTGAGGGGGAGGGTAATCGAAGGTACCCATCAAATATGGGCACAAACCAACCCTTACGTTGATGACACCTAGTTAAGGATTATCAATCATCGAGACCGTGGATGCCGCCAAAGCAGGGTCAGGTCTAGAGAAGGACAATTGATCGATGGTCACTATCTGACCTTCGTGTGGAAAAAACAAGACCCGAAAAACTGTAGCAACCATAGCTTACATGGAATAAGTCCAACTCCTTCCTAACAAGAGGTTATAGTCGAGGGGAGCATCAACTACCTCTACTTTGACACACACGGTCTTCCCTCCTAACTACGCAGGGAAAGAAGGAATGATACCATGTGGTCTGAACGAACGACTGTCGAAAGCAGTGAGGATAGTAGGTGATGGAGAGAAAATGGGTTGGTCAATGGCCTTCCAACATGCCAACGACATAATGCATGTCGAGGCGCCCTCATCAACCACCGTGCGGAAGATATTCCAAGTAAAATTTTTCATGGGATAAGCCACTACTATCTGAAATACTACGTGGTAAGGCAGACGAGGTTTTAAGTCGGTTGTATCCAGAATAACTTTACCTAGATTAAAAGTCTCGATAGATCCTAAAGTGGTTAACAAAGCTTTCCTCTAGGAAGGGCAGCTTTGGAGGACCTCCAAAGCGGACATCGCACAAGGGGTTTGTGATAAATCTTCCACAACAGAGTAGTTCTGGGCGGCCCTTGCATTTGGGTTATGAGAAGATTTTTTGAATGTGCCTTTTCGAATGCATGTCATTGTTTCACCCAATGTCTTCTCAATCTATAGAGGAAGATATGGAAGTTCATCTTCTTTACCCTTCTCAGAAGTGCTCGATTTACTATAGTCATGCACTCTAGTCGATAGAAAAGCATCACCCCTCACCATATATACGTTCGTGAACACGGGGTTGTTCATAGGTGGAAAAGGTTCTTAGCTTCCCACTTGATACAAGTGGATATTGGTGGCCACCCACCTTTTCCAAATGGCTCAAAACAGTTTTCTGGCAATTTTGGCAATTTACTATTTTTAGCAGGTTTTAATTTACGGGGCCATTTTAAGGGCCCAAATGAATGTTTTTAAAGATCGAGGTTCTCAATGATATTTGAAGGAATTATTGAGCCCCCAAAATTAATCTCCTCAATGATACCTTTCCAACGAGCTATCACACACCTAAAACGGAGATCGTATGCAAAAGTTACGACCCTGGGAAGTTGATGTACTCACTTACCCAAACGGGGCCCACATGACTTTTGGCGCTTCATCTCCTAGGGTTAGGTTTTTGGATGTCTAGGGTTTTTGGCATTCCTTATTATTGTAAAAATGCCTTCAGAGCCTCATTTTAATCATCTTCTTGCGAATGCGAGTAGCCATCACATCTCTTCTCAGAGATAAGCTGCCACCATTCTAGCGAGTCTTTCACTCTGTATTTTTATAGTCTCTGTACATTTCTTTCATTATTAGAAATCGTGTATTACTGTATATATATGTTCATGGTTGAATCTCTGATAAATTTCTATTATATTATTTAATATCTTTGATATCTTTGAGAATTTCTTTATTATATCTCCGATCTCATTTCGTGCCGAAAATAATCTGGATCAGTGGTATAAGAGCATGCTGCTCTTGATCGTTTTTCCAGTGCATGTCCTCGACAAGGTCCGAGTAGAGAAATTCGGGTCTTGAGATTGTATCTCTTGAATATAATCACTCTCACACACCCAAGAAACCCTCAATGGCAGAAGAAAATAAAAGCGACGGAGCAAACGATCCTACCAATCTGTTGCTTGAGCAAGCTCTCACGCGACAAAGGGACGAAATGATGGAGAATTTTGTCCACATCCTTCAACGCCTGCCGATAATAGTAGGCGCATATTCATCAAGAAACCACTTTGGAGGCACCTCACCTTTCAAGGTACAAGTTAATTTTGATATTCCTGTATTTGAAGGACAGATAGATGCAGAAGCCCTAGAAAAATTATTAACTCTGCTAGAAGGTTATTTCTCTGTTCACAATTTTTCTGACAAAGAAAAGATCACCTTCGCACTCCTTAAAGCTCTCCCTCATGTCAAACATTGGTGGGAAACTTATTGGGATCAAATATCCACAGAGGAGTCTGGAATATATGGGGTCGATCCCACTTGGGATTTTTTTGTGGATGTGGTAAAGGAACAATATTACCCTGTTGGCAACTATGAGGACTAGTACATGAGATGGACCACACTACGGCAAGAGAGGGGCCAAGAAGTTCTAGAGTTCACCAATACCTTCCATACCTTGCACACCAAGCTGGGTATCAAAGACTTCAAGCAACATTTGGTTCTGAAATACCATGGGGCTCTACATAGATACATCAAGACTGAAATAGATTTTCTAGACATCTCATCACTCGGTGTTGCTTATCGATATGTTGTTAAAATTGAGTAGAAATTTAAGCAATAAAATAAACGGGAATTTGAGTTTGCAAATCCACAACAACCAAATTATGACAAAGACGGCCCTAAAAAACAGTCTCCCGAAAACCAGTCCAAGACACAGGAAAAGAAGGGTCATGGGAAGACAAAGAAAGACACTGAAAAATGGTGTGATTTCCACAAAATCCCCTGGCACAACACCAATGAATGTCACTCAAAACAATCATTGGTGACCAAGATGAAAGACAAGGAGACAAGGCCTGATTCAGAATCTGATTCTGAAAATACTGGTAAAGGATAGATCATTGACGCAGACCCCACTGCTATTGTCGCGACCGCAACAATTCAACCAGAAGAACCAATAGATCATGAAGAGGGGTGTTCCTTTTTCATTCATAGATGTGGGTGAAGGGGACCCTGTTGCATTTTATTGTTGATAGCGGAAGCCAGAAAAACCTCATCTCAGTAGAGGTCGTCAAACAGTTGGGATTGTCGACAACACCACACCCAAAACCATACAACATCGGGTGGCTTCGGTAGGGATGATATCTCTGTGTCCACCAAAAGTGTCAATTGTCATACAACATCCAACCCTTCAAGGATGAGGTATTATGTGATGTTGCCCCACTGGATGTCTGTGATGTTCTCTTGAGCCAACCATATATGTGGAAGCACCATGTTGTTTATGAGTCTCGACCCCGCAGTGTCATTGTTTCTCTGGGTGGTCATCTCTACAGAATACCAGAGGTAGTTTCGACTATTGTTCCACCTAAAAAGTGTCGCAAGGTAGTATCTCATACTGCAAAATTTAGCTTCTTCACAATCTGTTCAAAAGGAGAACATAAGGACATTGCAACCACAACAACCTCGCCCCAAGCACCTTCTATCCAACAAAAGTAGGTCGAAAAGGTTGCAACAAAGAGCAAAGATTCATTCTGCACATTTTCCTCTCATGTATCTCGACTTGTTGAATAGACTCAATCTCAACAGGTTCATGATAGATTTCCACAAACTAAGCAACGTGACATCTCCAACAAGACAAGCAGCTCACCAAGATGCATATTTAACAAACGCTTTTCCCTCTCCCCTGGGAACTCAACACAATGGAGACCATTGATTTCTAAGGAGGGAGGATTGATCCAGGTGGATATTGGTGGCCACCCACCTTTTCCAAATGGCTCAAAATAGTTTTCTGGCAATTTTGGCAATTTACTATTTTTAGCAGGTTTTAACTTATGGGGCCATTTTGAGGGCCCAAATGAAGGTTTTTCAAGATCAACATTCTTATTCATAGTGGAAGGAATAATTGAGTACCCAAAATGAATCTCCTCAATGATACCTTTCGAACGAGCTATCAAACACCTAAAACGAAGATCGTATGCAAAAGTTACGACCCCGGGAAGTTGATGTACTCACTTACCCAAACGGGGCCCAGATGACTTTTGGTGCTTCATCTCCTAGGGATAGGTTTTTGGATGTCTACGGTTTTTGAAATTCCTTCTTATTGTAAAAATGCCTTCAAAGCCTCATTGTAATCATCTTATTGTGAATGTGAGTAGCCATCACATCTCTTCTCAGAGATAAGCTACCACCATTCTAGCGAGTCTTTCACGCTGTATTTTTACAGTCTCTGTACATTTCTTTCATTATTAGAAATCGTGTATTACTATATATCTGTGTTCATGGTTGCATCTCTGATAAATTCCTGTTATATTATTGAATATCTATGATATCTCTGTGCATTTCTTTATTATATCTCCAATCTCATTTCGTGCCAAAAATAATCTAGATCAGTGGTATCAGAGCAGGCTACTCTTGATCATTTTTCTAGTGCATGCCCCCGACAAGGTTTGAGTATAGAAAGTTGGGTCTTGAGCTTGTCTCTCTTGATTACAATCTTTCTCACACACCCAAGAAACCCTCAATGGCAGAAGAAAAGAAAAGCGATGGAGCAGACAATCCTATCAATCTGTTGCTTGAGCAAGCTCTCACACGACAAAGGGATGAAATGATGGAGAATTTTGTCCACATCCTTCAACGCCTGCCGATAACAGCAGGCGCATCTTCATCAAGAGCCCACTTTGGAGGTACCTCACCTTTCAAGGTACAAGTTAATTTTGATATTCCTTTATTTGAAAGACAAATAGATGCAGAAGCCCTATAAAAATGGTTAACTATGCTAGAAGGTTATTTCTTTGTTCACAATTTTTTCGACAAAGAAAATATCACCTTCGCACTCCTTAATTCTCTCCCTCATGTCAAACATTGGTGGGAAACTTACTGGGAGAAAAGTTCCACAGAGGATTCTGGAATATATGGGTTCGATCCCACTTGGGATTTTTTTGTGGATGTAGTAAAGGAACAATATTACCCTGTTGGAAACTATGAGGACTAGTGCATGAGATGGACCACACTGCGGTAAGAGATGGTCCAAGCAGTTTCGGAGTTCACCAATACCTTACATACCTTGCACACCAAGCAGGGTATCAAATACTTTGAGCGACCTTTGGTTTTGAAATACCGTGGGGCTCTACACAGATACATCCAGACTGAAATGGATTTTCTGGACATCTCATCACTCGGTGCTACTTATCGATATGTTGTTAAAATTGAGCAAAAATTTAAGCAATAGAAAAAATGGGAATTTGGATCTACAAATCCGCAACAACCAAAGTATGACAAAGACGGCCCTAACAAACAGTCTCCTGAAAACCAGTCCAAGACACAGGAAAAGAAGGGTCACGGGAAGACAAAGAAAGACACCGAAAAATGGTGTGATTTCCACAAAAGACCCTGGCACAACACCGATGAATGTCACTCAAAACACTCATTGGGGGCTGATATTAAAGACAACGAGATGAACCCTAATTCAAAATTTGATTCTAAAAATACTGGTAAAGGACAGAACATTGACATAGACCCCACTGCTATTGTCGCGACCGTAGCAATTCAACTAGAAGAACCAATATATCCTGAAGAGGGGGAGCATTTATTTCATTCACAGATGTGGGTGAAGGGGACCCTGCTACATTTTATTTTTGATAGCGGAAGTTAGAAAAACCTCATCTAAGTAGAGGTCGTCAAACATTTTGGATTGTCGACAACACCACACCCACAACCATATAACATCGGGTGGCCTCGGCAGGGACGAGATCTCTGTGTCAGCCAAAAGTGTCAATTGTCATATAAAATATTATATCAGAGAAGGATTTTCTGAAATGACATCTAGACTGAAATGGATTTTCTGGACATCTCATCACTCGGTGCTGCTTATCGATATGATGTTAAAATTGAGCAGAAATTTAAGCATCAGAACAAATGGGAATTTGGGTCTGCAAATTCGCAACAACCAAAGTATGACAAAGACGGCCCTAACAAACAGTCTCCCAAAAACCAGTCCAAGACACAGGAAAAGAAGGGTCACGGGAAGACAAAGAAAGACACCAAAATATGGTGTGATTTCCACAAAATCCCCTGGAACAACACCAATGAATGTCTCTGAAAATAGTCATTGGTGGTTGAGATCAAAGACAAGGAGCCGAACCATGATTCAGAATCTGATTCTAAAAATACTGGTAAAGGATAGATCATTGACGTAGGCCCCACTGCTATTGTCGCGACCGCAGTAATTCAACCAGAAGAACCAATAGATCTTGAAGAGGGGGAGAACCTTTTTCATTCACAGATGTGGGTGAAGAGGACCTCGCTGCATTTTATTATTGATAGCGGAAGCTAGAAAAACCTCATCTCAGTAGAGGTCGTCAAATAGTTGGGATTGTCGACAACACCACACCCAGAGCCATACAACATCGGGTGGCTTCAGTAGGGATGAGATCTCTGTGTCAGCCAACAATCTCGATTGTCACACGACATCCAACCCCACTGAATGAGATATTATGTGATGTTTCCCCACTAGATGTCTGTGATGTTCTCTTGGGCCAACCATATATGTGGAAGCGCCATGTTATTTATGAGTCTCAACCTCACAGTTTCATTGGTTCTCTGGGTGGTCATCTCTACAGAATACCAGAGGTAGTTTCGACTATTGTTCCACCTAAAAAGTGTCACAAGGCAGTATCTCATACTGCAAAATTTAGCTTCTTCACAATCTGTTCAAAAGGAGAACAGAAGGACACTGCAACCACTACAGCCTCACCCAAGGAACCTTCTATCCAACAGTAGCAGGTCGACAAGGTTGCAACAAAGTGAAAAGATTCATTCTTTACATTTTCCAATGTCCTCTCATGTATCTTGACTTGTTGAACAACCTCAACCTCAATAGGTTCATGACAGATTTCCACAAACTGAGCAGCGCGACGTCTCCAGCAAGACAAACAACTCACCAAGATGCATATTCAACAAACACTTTTCCCTCTCCCTCGGGAACTCAATGAAATGGAGACCGTTTCCTTCTAAGGAGGGAGGATTTATCTAGGTGGATATCGGTGGCCACCCACCTTTTCCAAATGGCTCAAAATAGCTTTTTGGCAAATTTGGCAATTTACTATTTTTAGCAGGTTTTAACTTATGGGGCCATTTTGAGGGCCCAAATGAAGGTTTTTCGATATCAAGGTTCTCAATGATAGAAATAGGAATAATTGAGCCCTCAAAATGAATCTTCTAGATGATACCTTTCCAACGATCTATCACACGCCTAAAACGGAGATCATACGCAAAAGTTACGACCCCGAGCAGTTGATGTACTCACTTACCCAAACAGGGACCACATGACTTTTGGCGCTTCATCTCCTAGGGATAGGTTTTTGGATGTCTAGGGTTTTTGGCATTCCTTCTTATTGTAAAAAGGCCTTCATAGTCTCATTGTAATCATCTTCCTGTCAATCCGAGTAGGCGTCACATCTCTTCTCAGAGATAAGCTGCCACTATTCTAGCGAGTCTTTCACTCTTTATTTTTATAGTCTCTGTACATTTCTTTCATTATTAGAAATCATGTATTACTGTATATCTGTGTTCATGGTTGCATCTCTGATACATTTATGTTATATTATTGAATATCTGTGATATCTCTGTGCATTTATTTATTATATCTCTGATCTCATTTCGTGTTGAAAATAATCTGGATCAGTGGTATCATAGCAGGCTACTCCTGATCATTTTTCTAGTGCATGTCCCTGAAAAGGTCCGAGTATAGCAAGTTGGGTCTCAAGCTTGTTTCTCTTGAATACAATCACTCTTGCACACCCAAGAAACCCTTAATGGTGGAAGAAAATAAAAGCGACGGAGCAAACAATCCTATCAATTTGTTGCTTGAGCAAGCTCTCATGTGATAAAGGGACGAAATGATGGAGAATTTTGTCCAAATCCTTCAACGCCTGCCGATAACAGCAGGCACATCTTCATCAAGCGGCCACTTTGGAGGCACCTCGCCTTTCAAGGTACAAGTTAATTTTGATATTCCTATATTTGAAGGATAGATAGATGCAGAAGCCCTAGAAAAATGGTTAACTCTACTAGAAGGTTATTTCTATGTTCACAATTTTTCCGACAAAGAAAAGATCACATGCGCACTCCTTAAATCTCTCCCTCATTTCAAACATTGGTGGGAAACTTACTGGGAGCAAAGTTCCACAGAGGATTCTGGAATATACGGGGACGATCCCACTTGGGATTTTTTTGTGGATGCAGTAAATGAACAATATTACCCTGTTGGCAACTATGAGGACTAGTACATGAGATGGACCACACTACGACAAGAGAGGGGCCAAGCAGTTCCGTAGTTCACCAATACCTTCCATACCTTGCACACCAAGCTGGGTATCAAAGACTCTGAGAGACCTTTGGTTCTGAAATACCATGGGGCTCTACACAGATACATCCAGACTAAAATGGATTTTCTGGACATCTCATCACTCGGTGCTGCTTATCGATATGCCGTTAAAATTGAGCAGAAATTTAAGCAACAGAACAAATGGGAATTAGGGTCTAAAAATCCACAACAACCAAAGTATGAAAAATACGTTCCTAAAAAACAGTCTCCCAAAACTAGTCCAAGACACAGGAAAAGAAGGGTCACGTGAAGACAAAGAAAGACACTGGAAAATGGTGTGATTTCCACAAAATCTCCTAGCACAACACTGATGAATGTTGCTCAAAACAGTCATTGGTAGTTGAGATCAAAGACAAGGAGCCGAACCTTGATTCAGAATCTACTTCTGAAAATACTAGTAAAGGACAGATCATTGACGTAGACCCCACTACTATTGTCGCGACTGCAGCAATTCAACTAGAAGAACCAATAGATCTTGAAGAGGGGGAGCTCCTTTTTCATTCACAGATGTGGATTAAGGGGACCCCACTACATTTTATTGTTGATAGAAAAAGCCATAAAAACCTCATCTCAGTAGAGGTTGTCAAACAGTTAGGACTATTGACAACACCACACCCACAGCCATACAACATCAGGTGGCTTCGGTAGGGACGATATCTCTGTATCAGCCAACAATGTCAATTTTCATACGACATCCAACCCTTCAAGGATGAGGTATTATGTGATGTTTCCCCACTAGATATCTGTGATGTTCTCTTGGGCCAACCATATATGTGGAACTGCCATGTTGTTTATGAGTCTCGACCCCGCAGTGTCATTGTTTCTCTGGGTGGTCATCTCTACCAGAGGTAGTTTCGATTATTGTTCCACCTGAAAAGTGTCACAAGGCAGTATCTCATACTGCAAAATTTAGCTTCTTCACAATATCTTCAAAAGGAGAACCGAAGGACACTGCAACCACTATAGCCTCGTCCCAAGCACCTTTTATCCAACAGAAGTAGGTCGACAAGGTTGCAGAAAAGTGCAAAGATTCATTCTGCACATTTCCCTCTCATGTATCTCAACTTGTTGAATAGCCTCAACCTCAATAGGTTTGTGACAAATTTCCACAAACTGAGTAGCACGACGTCTCAAACAAGACAAGCAGCTCACCAAGATGTAGATTCAACAAATGCTTTTCCCTCTTCCCTGGGAAATCAATGCAATGGAGACCATTTCTTTCTAAGGAGGGAGGATTGATCCAGGTGGATATCAGTGGCCACCCACCTTTTCCAAATGGCTCAAAATAGTTTTCTGGCAATTTTGGCAATTTATTATTTTTAGCAGGTTTTAACTTACGGGGCCATTTTGAGGGCCCAAATGAAGGTTTTTCGATATCAATGTTCTCAGTGATAGTTGAAGGAATAATTTTTCCCCAAAAATGAATAATCTTGACAATACCTTTCCAACGATCTATCACACGACTAAAACAGAGATCGTATGCAAATGTTACGACCCCGGGAAGTTGATGTACTCACTTACCCAAATGGGGCCCACATGACTTTTGGCGCTTCATCCCCTTGGGATAGGTTTTTGGATGTCTAGGGTTTTTGGCATTCCTACTTATTGTAAAAAGGCCTTCAAAGCCTCATTGTAATCATCTTCTTGCGAATGCGAGTAGCCATCACATCTCTTCTCAGAGATAAGTTGCCACCATTCTAGCGAGTCTTTCACTCTGTATTTTTATAGTCTCTGTACATTTCTTTCATTATTAGAAATCGTGTATTACTGTATATCTGTGTTCATGGTTGCATCTTTGATACATTTATATTATATTATTGAATATCTGTGATATCTCTGTGCATTTCTTTATTATATTTATGATCTCATTTCATGCCGAAAATAATTCGGATCAGTGGTATTAGAGCAGGCTGCTCTTGATCATTTTTCTAGTGCATGTCCCCGACAAGGTCTGAGTATGGCAAGTTGGGCCTCGAGCTTGTCTCTCTTGAATAAAATCGCTCTCGCACACCCAAGAAACGCTCAATGGTGAAAGAAAAGAAAACCGACGGAGTAGATGATCCTATCAATATGTTGCTTGAGCAAGCTCTCACACGACAAA
The DNA here is from genome assembly GCA_009831015.1 of Picea engelmannii. Classification (NCBI taxonomy): domain Eukaryota; kingdom Viridiplantae; phylum Streptophyta; class Pinopsida; order Pinales; family Pinaceae; genus Picea; species Picea engelmannii. Next base: position 1,769,954 of record ML777363.1, read on the forward strand.
GGGATGAAATGATGGAGAATTTTGTCCACATCCTTCAACGCCTGCCGATAAAATCAGGCGCATATTCATCAAGCGGCCACTTTGGAGGCACCTCTCCTTTCAAGGTACAAGTTAATTTTGATATTCCTGTATTTGAAGGATAGATAGATGTAGAAGCCCCCAAAAAATGGTTAACTCTGCTAGAAGGTTATTTCTCTGTTCTCAATTTTTCTGACAAAGAAAAGATCACCTTCACACTCCTTAAAGCTCTCCCTCATGTCAAACATTGGTGGGAAACTTACTGAGAGCAAAGTTCCATAGAGGAGTTTGGAATATATGGGGTCGATCCCACTTGGGATTTTTTTGTGGATGCGGTCAAGGAACAATATTACCCTGTTGGCAACTATGAGGACAAGTACATGAGATGGACCACACTGCGGCAAGAGAGGGGCCAAGCAGTTCTGGAGTTCACCAATACCTTCCATACCTTGCACACCAAGTTGGGTATTAAAGACTCTGAGAGACATTTGGTTATGAAATACCGTGGGGCTCTACACAGATACATCTAGACTGAAATGGATTTTCTGGACATCTCATCACTCGATGTTGCTTATCGATATGCTGTTAAAATTGAGAAGAAATTTAAGCACCAGAACAAACGGGAATTTGGGTTTGCAAATCCGCAACAACCAAAGTCTGACAAAGACGACCCTAACAAACAGTCTCCCAAAAACTAGTCCAAGACACAGGAAAAGAAGGGTCACGTGAAGACAAAGAAAGACACCAAAAAATGGTGTGATTTCAACAAAATCCCTTGGCACGACACCAATGAATTTCTCTCAAAACAGTCATTGGTGGTCGAGATCAAAGACAAGGAGCCGAACCCTGATTCATAATATGATTATGAAAATACTGGTAAAGGACAAATCATTGACACAGACCCCACAGCTATTGTTTCTACCGCAACAATTCAACTAGAAGAACCAATAGATCTTGAAGAGGGGGAGCACCTTTTTCATTCACATATGTGGCTGAAGGGGACCCCACTTCATTTTATTGTTGATAGCAGAAGCCAAAAAAACCTCATCTCAGTAGAGGTCGTGAAACAGTTGGGATTGTCGACAACTCCACACCCACAACCATACAACATCGGGTGGATTTGGCAGGGATGAGATCTTGTTGTCAGCCAAGAGTGTCAATTGTCATATGGCATCCAACCTATCAAGGATGAGGTATTATGTGATGTTTCCCCATTGGATGTATGTGATGTTCTCTTGGGCCAACCATATATGTGGAAGCACCATGTTGTTTATGAGTCTCGACCCTGCAGTGTCATTGTTTCTCTAGGTGGTCATCTCTACAGAATACCAGAGGTAGTTCTGACTATTGTTCCACCTAAAAAGTGTCACAGGGTAGTATCTCATACTGCAAAATTTAGCTTCTTCACAAGCTGTTCAAAAGGAGAATAGAAGGACACTGCAACCACTACAGCCTCGCCCCAAGCACATTCTATCCAACAGAAGCAGGTCGACAAGGTTGCAGGAAAGTGAAAAGATTCATTATGCACATTTTCCTCTCATGTATCTTGACTTTTTGAACAACCTCAACCTCAACAGGTTCATGATAGATTTCCACAAACTGAGCAACGCGACGTCTCCAGCAAGACAAGCAGCTCACCAAGATGTAGATTCAACAAACGCTTTTCCCTCTCCCCCGGGAACTCAACGCAATGGAGACCATTTCTTTCTAAGGAGGGAGGATTGATCTAGGTGGATATCGGTGGCCACCCACCTTTTCCAAATGGCTCAAAATAGTTTTATGACTATTTTGGCAATTTACTATTTTTAGCAGGTTTTAACTTATGGGGCCATTTTGAGGGCCCAATTGAAGGTTTTTTGAGATTGAGGTTCTCAGTTATAGCCAAAGGAATAATCAATCCCCCAAAATTAATCTCCTCGATGATACCTTTCCAACGAGATATCACACGCCTAAACGTAGATCGTATGCAAAAGTTACGACCCTGGGAAGTTGATATACTCACTTACCCAAAGGGGGCCCACATGACTTTTGGCACTTCATCTCCTAGGGATAAGTTTTTGGATGTCTATGGTTTTTGGCATTCCTGCTTATTGTATAAATGCCTTCAGAGCCTCATTGTAATCATCTTCTTGTGAATGCGAGTAGCCATCACATCTCTTCTCAGAGATAAGCTGCCACCATTCTAGCGAGTCTTTCACTCTGTATTTTTATAGTCTCTATACATTTCTTTCATTATTAGAAATCGTGTATTACTGCATATATGTGTTCATGGTTGTATCTCTAATACATTTCTATTATATTATTGAATATATATGATATTTCTATGCATTTCTTTATTATAGCTCTGATCTCATTTCGTGCTGAAAATAATCCGGATCAGTGGTATCAGAGTAGGCTGCTCTTGAACGTTTTTCCAGTGCATGTCCCCGACAATATCTGAGTATAGCAAGTTGGGTCTTGAGCTTGCCTCTCTTGAATACAATCTCTCTCGCACACCCAAGAAATCCTCAATGGTAAAAGAAAAGAAAAGAGATGGAGCAGACGATCCTATCAATCTGTTGCTTGAGCAAGCTCTCTCGCAACAAAGGGACGAAATGATAGAGAATTTTGTCCACATCCTTCAATGCCTGCCAATAACAGCAGGCACATATTCATCAAGCAGCCACTTTGGAGGCACCTCTCCTTTCAAGGGACAAGTTAATTTTGATATTCCTGTATTTGAGGGACAGATAGATGCGGAAGCCCTCGAAAAATGGTTAAATCTACTAGAAGGTTATTTCTCTATTCACAATTTTTCCGACAAAGAAAAGATCACCTTCGTACTCCTTAAAGCTCTCCCTTATGTCAAGCATTGGTGGGAAACTTACTAGGAGAAAAGTTCCAGAGAGGAGTCCGGAATATACGGGGCCGATCCCACTTGGGATTTTTTTGTGGATGTGGTAAAGGAACAATATTACCCTGTTGGCAACTATGAGGACTAGTATATGAGATGGACCACACTGTGGCAAGAGAGGGGCCAAGTAGTT
>ML777363.1:1773047-1821033 GCA_009831015.1 Picea engelmannii
ATGGGGCTCTACACAGATACATCCAAACTGAAATGGATTTTCTGGACATCTCATCACTCGGTGTTGCTTATCGATATGCTGTTAAAATTGAGCAGAAATTTAAGCACCAGAACAAACGGGAATTCGGGTCTGCAAATCTGCAAAACCAAAGTATGAAAAAGACGGCCCTAACAAACAGTCTCCTGAAAACCAGTCCAAGACACATGAAAAGAAGGGTCACGGGAAGACAAAGAAAGACATCGGAAAATGGTGTGATTTCCCCAAAATCCCCTGACACAACATCGATGAATGTCGCTCAAAACACTCATTGGTGGCCAAGATCAAAGACAAGGAGTCAAACCCTGATTCTAAAAATACTGGTAAATGATGGATCATTGATGCAAACCCCACTTCTATTGTCGTGACCGCAACAATTCAACCAAAAGAACCAATAGATCTTTAAGAGGGGGAGTACCTTTTTCATTCGCAGATGTGGTTGAAGGGTACCCCGCTAAATTTATTGTTGATAGTGGAAGCCAGAAAAACCTCATCTCAGTAGAGGTCGTCAAACAGTTGGGATTGTCGACAACACCACACCCACAACCATACAACATCAGGGGGATTCGGTAGGGATGAGATCTCTGTGTCAACCAACAGTGTTGATTGTCATACGACATCCAACCCTTCAAGGATGAGGTATTATTTGATGTGTCCCCACTAGATGTCTGTGATGTTTTCTTGGGCCAACCATATATGTGGAAGCACCATGTTGTTTATGAGTCTCGACCCCACAATGTCATTATTTCTCTGGGTGGTCATATCTATAGAATACCAGAGGTAGTTCCAACTATTGTTCCACCTAAAAAGTGTCGCAAGGTAATATCTCATATTGCAAAATTTAGCTTCTTCACAATCTATTCAAAAGGAGAACAAAAGGACACTGCAACCACTATTGCCTTGCCCCAAGCACCTTCTATCCAATAGAAGCAGGTCGAAAAGGTTGCAACAAATTGCAAAGACTCATTCTGCACATTTTCCTCTCATGTATCTCAACTTGTTGAACAACCTCAACTCAATAGGTTTGTGACAGATTTCCACAAACTGAGCAGCACAACGTCTCTAGTAAGACAAGCAACTCACCAAGATGCAGATTCAACATACACTTTTCCCTCTCCTCTGGGAACTCAACGCAATAGATACAATTTCTTTCTAAGGATGGAGGATTGATTTAGGTGGATATCGATGGCCACCCATCTTTTCCAAATGGCTCAAAATAGTTTTCTGGCAATTTTGGCAATTTACTATTTTTAGCAAGTTTTAACTTACGGGGCCATCTTGAGGGCCCAAATGATTTTTTTTTTGAGATAGAGGTTCTTAGTGATATCCAAAGGCATAATTGATCCCCCAAAATGAATTTCCTTTATGATACCTTTCCAACGAGCTATCACACGCCTAAAACGGAGATCGTATGCAAAAGTTACGACCCCGAGAAGATGATGTACTCACTTACCCAAACGGGGCCCACATGACTTTTGGTGTTTCATGTCCTAGGGTTAGGTTTTTGGATGTCTAGGGTTTTTGGCATTCCTGCTTATTGTAAAAAGGCCTTTAGAGCCTCATTGTAATCATCTTCTTGTGAATGCAAGTAGCTGTCACATCTTTTCTCAGAGATAATCTGCCACCATTCTAGCGAATCTTTCATTCTGTATTTTTACAGTCTCTATACATTTCTTTCATTACTAGAAATCATGTATCACTGTATATCTGTGTTCATGGTTGCATCTATGATACATTTTTGTTATATTATTGAATATCTGTGATATCTCTGTGCATTTCTTTATTATATCTCCTATCTCATTTCGTGCTGAAAATAATCCGGATCAGTCTGTGCTTGCAGAAGCTTGGGTTAGATTTTGTCCATGTTGAAATGGATTGGTTAACAAAAAAGGTTATTGCTGCATCACAAAATTTTGGGCTTCTGCAAGCTGAGGACATAGATGGGTCGGGTGGTCTTCCACACACAAGTTGCACGGATACCTCGCCTTCTATTTCTTAGTGTTGTCCACGACAACATTATCGGTAGGTTTTTTATCCCCCTTACCCTTCTTTCATTGTTTTTTCTTTCCTTCAGGCTGTTGGGTGGCATTTGGGTTAGTCAATTGCACTGTGTGTATATCTGACGTTTTGGTAGGGGGAGTAGCCAAAGTAGTGGTTTGGCTGGCCGCTGTGTGTTGTATAGATAATTTCTATAACTACTTCGTCAATTGCTCAGCGGGCTTTGTTTGTGCTGAACCAACAATACCATCGGCATGTGGTCCAACTCTCTGTCTAGTTTTATCAAGGATTGAGCGTGGTGCATCTAGCAATATGTTGTATAATAAACTAGAATGAGAATATATGAGCTCAAATTTTTGAGCCCTCATGATGGCGTCTTCTTCAGAGAATACTCCTGATGTCGCGATGTCTTTGGATAACTGCGGAACCAAAAACTTAAGGAACCACTCAAGCAGGAATGCTGGTGGGACTGGCACCTTTATTAGATTCTTCCGGTGTCTCCATTCTCGGATGTGATCAGAGATATGGTCCGCTGTTGTCTGTTCGAAATTGGCCAGCAGCTTTGTGCCAATGTTGTATCTCACAAGTAACTGAAAATGGTTTAGGAAAGCCATTGCCAGCTCACCAAAGGAAGAGTATCTTGAGTGATCAAGCTCGATGTACCATTTCATGGCACTCCCAATGAGAGTATGTTGAAATAATCGCAACTGTACGGAGTCATCTTTCAATGAATTAGATGAGCACTAAAGATGGAAGGTAGTCATATGATATCCTGGATCTTCGTTAGGATTGGCTTCAAACTTTGGAATGTCTAAAGGAAACTTCGTTGGCATAGGAGGCCAATGCGGATCATGAAAAATAGGGTCATTCAAAAACCTTGTCAAATCTGGCAAGTGCAAAGTCGCCAAGAAGGGTAGTTTGGGTTGTTGGTGATAACTTGGGAAAAAGGGCCCTGGAGTTTGACTGGCAACAAGTTGCTAGGAAAAGTTTGGTTGCTGGTACAGATTCTGGTAGAAACCATTGCCCTGGCTAGCGTATGGATTTTTTTATATGTGGAGACATCATTGGATGATTTCCCAAATAGGACATAGATGGTTGGGCATGCGTTATATTTGAAGGACTCTGGGAAGGGTTGCCCCATGTCAGTCCCATGGGGATAGGCATAGTAGTTTGTCCGGAGTTCCATTGATTGTGGAAAGAATTACCCTGGATCAACATTTTGGATGAGGGAATAGATCCCTGCTAAGAATTCCAAGGCCTTGATGCGGAAGAAGTTCCTAGGTTTTCCCCCTGTGCAGGAATAATACCCTGCACAGGAATAGATTGTCCAAAATTGGGATTGCCCCCAGTCGGGAAGGTGACTGACAAGAAGGCATTGTTACCAAATGTTCTGGCTAAAGAAAATAGAGTCAAACCTACCGACATACTATGCGAAGGTGGTCCTTGACTCTCTGCTCCAAATAAACTATGATGTGTAGGTTTCCCGATGGATTGTTGATGTGAGTCACCGAGTGAAGGGGAGGAAGAAGGTATATGACCTCCTCCATAAGGGAAAGTGTTAAAAGGAGCAGGAGTGCCCCCCATGTGACCTTGTAGAGGAGCTCTAGAGCTCCCTACCCCTAGACCTAAAGTCTATAAAGTGGAGTAGGAAAGTACAGGACTTGTACCCGAACTAGGCATCTCGTATGAGAATGGAGGGCCTATCACACTTGGTGTGAAAGGGTTTGTGGCCACTACCAAAGACAAGATCAGACCACTATGTGATGTAGATGCGGTCGAGACCATGGTGGCTCGGACTGATGATGGTGGGTTAGGAGGTGAAAATTCTTCTGTGGTGACAACCGTAGTGGGAATTGAAGAATTCCCAGAAGGAGTAATAACGTTTGTTTCCATCGCTATGTGCAAAATTGTTTGGCATTCGTAAAATTGAACTAGTACAATGAAAGGTGCCAAGAAATTAGTGGTTGGGGTTTCAACCGGGCTAAGAGCCTTCGCTTCAAGGTCCAAAATGATCAATTCCTCTAGATGTTGGTCAGGCACAATTGCTTGTAACACGATCGCTTCAAAAGACCCTTGTTGGTCTATCTTTCACCTTAATGGTGGCGGGGGTGGCTCCAGTGTGACTGGCGGCAGGAAAAGAAGCTCGTGATCCTTCACTATGTGAGAAGATCAAAGACACTCTAGGGTAGTCTAAACGTTCAAAAGTAACACACATTAAAAAAAGTCTCTAGAAGATAAGACAAGCAAACACTAAATTAATTAGAAGAATAGTTACAACAAACAACACTAAAGCAACTTACCGGTGCAAGTGCAACTCGAACATGGAAGCACCCTCCAGGTATACTCTACAAATCATGGCTTGATGTCTGTCCTAGGTATAGCGGTATACCCCTACAGTCACCTGTGTATGTCCCTAAAAAAGATAGGCAACTAGGTTGCCAATGCGCGAACAGTCACCAAGCAGGTACAGTCGAAAGTCAGGTAGATCACAATGAGCAGGGTATCGAGCCTGAAACCTATTAAGGGTATTGAAAGAAAGTGTTCCGAAAAACAACTGAGAACCTCGAACATATTCGAGACCCATGAAGCCCCGTGGCAAATGAAATCGATGGAATCCCAAAACAAGCCCTCTATATGTGTTCTCCACTACGATTGGTCTAGCTTTGGAGGAGTTATCTATGCTACCTTTCCGCACGTAACCTCATGTTTATCCCCTGTGTTAGAGGGGGGTATCGGATAAATTTCACAATATTGGACTTATACACTCCCTAACTAAGACTCCAATGTTTGATTTTAAATGGCCTTGAAGAGTTTCCTCTCCAACCTAATCCAAGGCTCTAATCCTGAACTAGTTGGTTAACCCTACAAACATAAAAGTCTAATAAATTTTAGATTTAGTGTTAATTTTATGGCTTTGTCTTATGTCAAGGGGTATGAAAGTGAAACTAATGATGTGTAATAGACAAAAGAAAAAATGAATAAAAAAGATGGAAACAAAAACTTTTACTTAATGCAAAATTTCAACAACTTTTCAAAATATATATATTTTTAATTTTCTAAGATTTTGGACAACAAACTCAAAAGAAATTTCACTTGACTACAAGCTACTTATGATCTAAGTAAACTGCAAAAAATTACGAAATAAACGACTTTTCCCCAACTAATAATGCAGAAACACACTCTTGAACTAAACAAGAAAATGAAAAGAGATTTGTTTTTTAGTTAAATGCTGATAAAGAAAAAAGGAAAAATACCAACAAGCAAAAACCAAGAAAAACAATTATGGCCTAATCGCAGATTGCAAAGAATCACTTCAAGAAATCACACACTAGCACTTAAAAAATGACTCTCACACTTGTCTAAAAACCGTAAAAAATTCTTTTTAATGACAACTTTTAAACGAGAAAAATCAAGCTAAGGGTAAGATTAATCCTAAGCTACTGACTGCTAAGACAAAAATTCAAATACCTGAGAGGTATAATTCTCATCAAGGGAAAGGATCACTACCTTACCCTTAACAAAAACTATCTTGCACAAGCACGCTATTGATAATCCAACAACAAGCATGTGAACGCGGGCTGTATAGAGGCAGAGGGTGTGTACACGTGGGATGACCTTGTACAGGCTATGTGTATCTCTAAACTCTAAGAAAAAATAAAAACAGACAGCCCAAACTAGGAAGAGACCACTGATATTGATAACCAGGATCCCTTGAATGCTTGGACACTCTTTTTAACAGAAAAAGAAAACAATGTAAGAAAAAATTTGTAAAACAAACCAATCTGAGACAAGACTGAAAACAACCAAGACTTAGAAAGAAGCCCAGGAAACCCCTGAGAATGTTTGATTCTGACAGGGAAGAGGATGACTCCCTAAAAAATTCTCTGGACTCTACATGCTACTGCTACTTCTTTAGCTAGCGTTCACATGTGGGTTGTAAGAGAGTAGGGCGCGGGTACACATGTGCAAACCTTATGCAGTCTACATGTACCTCTGTGGGTCTCGGAAAACACAGTAAAGAAAATCAGAGACAACTGGTATGGGAAACTAGACTCTCTGCTAGCTCAGACTTTACAAAAACTTAAAAAAAATAGGCAAGAAAAAAACAGTCTTTTTCTTAAAACTACCCAAAAAATAAAATTCCAGGAACCCTAGAGACTTCCCTAGTATGGTCGCCAATTCTGTTGTGAGGTAAATCTCCTTACGGACTAGCAAATAGGGTTAGACTTTGCATGCAGATATGACCTATATAAAATCTACTTTCTACCCTCATCCCTAGACTTAAATCCCATTTCTTTTCAGTAAATGTATGGCTAGATCAACCTACCTCGTTCTGGGCATTCGATGTTGATCCATTGTCTCACTTGATCACTTGTTCATAGTTCTCCTTTCCAATGCTGACCTGCATACAAGATAAGAAATGACTACACATACATCTTACCTATAGACTAACGGGTTAGAGATTCAAACATGTACTTAACAAATTATGAACAACTCATGAATTGGGACGGGAAAATAATTTTCTTTATTACTTTGAATGAGTCAACTTACAAAAAATTGAGACTGGCCACCGCTCTGTGAACCTGATCCTTGGATCCTCTTCAACTATCCTCTAACGTCTTTTCTTTGTATCTCTTCTAGCACTAGGAAGGCTAAAGGGTTGGGACAATGGGAATATGCAAATGGGTAGAGTTTCTTTGCTATATTTTTCCTCTTCCAAATGGGACCCCTAGCCCTTCTTTTATAGGCTAGAAGAGGCTAGGTATTTGGACAAACCCTCGGCCATGCATGGCCGGGAGTTTTAGTTAACTCACCCAGAGCTGTGTGTTCCATCGGCAACTTCCCTTTTTTCTTGCTTTTGTCGGTCCATGCAAGCTATTTTAGGTCAGCTAGCGTGTACACGCATGAATTATTGGAGTAGGGCACATGGGCCCTTATAAAATAGGTTTTTTAAAGAGTTGCTCAACAATGCTTTGGAAAATAAGGGATCTGAGATGGCATAATGCCAGGTAAGCATATATGGTGCAATTTAGGGTTATAACACCTGGGCTAGGAACAAACCTCCTTGTCTAGAACATCTTTGTTAATATAATACAACAATGGGGGTGTATGAAAATTCTCTGGATCTGTGGAAAGTAACCTCACAAATGTGTGATATTTGTTCATATTGAACCAAATTTTTCTTGTGTTGATTCGACAATTCATGTGCAATTCCCATGCACTGAGTGGAATTGATTAAGTCATCGTACCATTACAGGAATGCAACATTGTTGAATAATATTTTGGAAGCATCAATTCTTTCTTGAAAGGGTTCAAACCTCATAGCAACTTGGGGATCTAGAATGTATGCTAACTCTTTCCTTTATGTTGGCCTCAATTTCCATATTGTGAAGGAAACTAAGATATAACCATAGATGAAGTATCCATTCTTTTCATGCATGTTTTCACAAGACTATAGAATCTCATTCAATAAATAATTTCACCTATTCAGTGGTGCTCCCTATTTACATTAGTTAGTGACAAATATGGAATATAGCATGCATTCTCCCTTGGAGTAGCTTTTTATCACTTTTCTCACAATTAAATATCATGCACAATGAACTAGCTCATCATTGATAATCTCAATGAGATATCCTCAACCTCCTCACCTGGTACCAAATTTATCATAGAGGTTGAGCTGTCGTTTCTTTCGACCATGCTTTTCAGAACCCTGGAAGCCCTTTGTAACATATTCTCCATCCATGGAAAGACTTGTAAGATGATGGATATCATCAGCATGCATTGGATATTCTTGTTCCAACCACAATGAGCCACCATGCACCCATATGAGAAGGAACTTCGTGCAACACGTGATTTCACCAGTGGTACTGAAGACATGCAAATCCCACAATTTCATAATTGTTGACTTTGACAAAAAGACATAAAGAACATTCCAGTATGTGTCGATCTCTCTAGTGGGTAGGGGAAAATAATCCATGTATCTATCAACTGTGATGTGGGGAAACATTATAGCATCTGAAAAATCAATGTTGATTAGCCAATATTTCTCAACCTTACCCAAAAGATCTCCCAAGATATTAACTCGATGATCATGGAAATCCACTAGAACAAAAATCTTCTGAAGTGCACCATGAGGAACTACATCATGACCCATAGTTGGAAACCTGTGTTGTTGTATAAACAAATTTGGAGGACAAGGGTGCAAATGTAGACTCAGAGAACTCACAGTGGTTGTAATAGTTGAGTATGCAATCAAACAGACAAAAAAAGTGACTAGAATCATGGGAGGCTACAAGCTTATAGACAATTAGGATAAGGTGACACGGGATACACATTAAAATATCATTAAGCGAAAATTCATGTAGATAACTCAAAATTAACAACATACATGACCATAAATGTGGAAAAATCTAATCAATGATTTGGGTAATAAAGGGCACAAGTACCAGCATAACTTTGACATGGGATAATATGCAGGGAATTAATTGGCAGGGTAATGATTAACCAAAAAAGTACTCACAACCTTTTTGACATAAATGGATTGTGATGGCAAGGACATAATGCAAATAGAAAGGTACTAGAAATATTTAACGAATAAAGTGAAAATGACATGACAATGAGGGAAAAATAAAAAATTAGTTAATGCATAAAATATTTGACACTGACTTCACAACTGTAATACCCCAAGGCTGAGCCCTTGCTGAATTGTAATTATGTTTATAGGCCAATGAACCAAGTGGTGATAAGCTAGGAGGCTTATGTGTTTATTAGGCTAGTGAACCTATTTTTTTACATGTAATCACTCATATCATTAATAAAATTACATCGTTGCTTGTAGACCAACTACGAAGAAAGAGTTACGGGGGAATAAGAACCACTAGGTAGGGAAAGGGAAGGGGATAAGAGGATAGGGAAAATGGATAATCTAGAGGGATTATCTCTAAAAGAATAATATTATATTATTATTTCCTAAATACTAAGGTTTGGGGAAATTAATTGAAGTTATCCTAAATTCCTATGGGAAGGGGAAGAAATGATAAATGGATCTTCATGAAGACAGGTGTTCGATTTGGGACATGCAGTTTTATGTGGGAAATTAGTTCATTGTGGGGGTTGGCTCAACCATTATAGCCATTCTTCCCATGCACTCACAGACTCACGCACTGAGCCATCCTCTCCATAATTGACTTGTGTAGCAATCTTGCAAGATCTGAAACCTGCAAACCTTGTGAAGCTAACCCATTTTAATCATGTGAAGCATTGCATGACTACACAGTTCATGATCCATATCTCAACCTAGCCATTTTGTTGTTGCTTCCCACGCTTTTATCTGGATTGGTGTGGCTAGCTGTCATTACCATAGCCTGTATCCGATTTTGATGTTGTTATTACCCTGACTAGATTGTCCTGGGAGTTGGATTGAAGAAGCAGGTTGTCAAGCCTATGAGAAACTCTCTCTAGGTGAGAGAGGTTGTTGGGGAAGTTATTTTCTTAAAGGAAGCCTCACGATAGTTGTAATTCTTTGAGACTTCCTATCCAGCCTATTTCTAAATCCTTGGAAGGGGAGTGGGGCATCCAAAGGAGTATTGAGAAGAGAAGGGAAAAACTCCCTAGGGTGGGACATGCATGTGGGGAATGAGAGACTATAAGTTGTGGACGTGAGTGGTTTCATGGGGACAAAATCCTTCCTGGAGACTTTGTAACCTCAGCCTAGCCTAGGATTCCCTTTTCCCTGGGTGGAATTTAGTCCCAGATCGGGGGTGACCCACTTCTAATAGCTTGGAGCAGTGAGGTATAAGGTTGGGAGGTTAGTGGAAGGTCTGCACATAGTTGGTGGCCTTCATAAAATGATAAGTATCATTTCTATGTTAATGTTCATGGTGTGTATCTTGTACATGTCTTGATATTTATAATATTTCCTGTGTAATATGTATCTAGAAGATTGTTTTGATTTCACATTAAACTGTGTATTAGTAGAATGGATATTATATATTTAAGTTTATATGTATTATATTCCGCAAAGAGCTATGTGTTCCATATCCCAGCAGGTCTATGCCTAGGTATGTACAATTTTGACTAGCAGAGCTCGAACAGAGAAAAGATTGTAGTTGCATCTGTGGGCCCAGGTGGCTGGGGTGGTTACAAATTGGTATCAGAGCCCATGGTAACCTGGATGGGATGTATATGAGTAAATTGAAGTTACAGAGTGCTTGAAGGGTGTTGAGAGAATACTTGGATGGTATTTGAAATCTCAAGATGTGTGGCAGATAGGGAAGCCAAAAAATTCAAATTTGCGATATTGGATTTGTTCGAGAAGGGAAATACCCATCAAAACTATTGGATCCAGAGAAGGTGCATAGCGGTTAAGCACCAAAGTCCTTTGGACTTCAACCCTCCATCCTTTTTAAAATTGCAACAGTGAACACCTATGAAGCCCAGAGCTTCAAAGTCTTGAAGCCCCGAAGTCTCGAAGCCCTGGGAAGTACCTATTTGGGAGTCCATTTGTTCGAGGGTTGGGTGAAATTCAACAGAGAGAACCTCTGAATTCTTGTAGCCCTAAAGTCTCGAAGTCTTGGGAAGAAATTGTTCGTTGGTTTGGAGTTCGGGAGAAACATGGTGATAAGTCACGAAATTCGTTGAAGCCCAGAGCTACAAAGTGTCGAAGCACAGGGTATGACATGGCATGATGACATCACTAGGGGTGACATGTAACTCTATTATTCATGCCGTGTGTCAGTCATATTTTTACTTTTGACAACCTTGTTGGACAAATTCAGTTTGACACGTGGGGGCCACATGTCACCATCTTATATGATGATAGTTGTACCACATGGACCTCGAAAAGTTAAGAGGTTTGAGATTTTGTTGTTAAGAGGAATTGAGTGAAGAAGTTATTAAATCCTCGTTAGTCTTGAACTCCAGAGTAAATATGGACTGTCCATTGTCAGAGACGTGTGTTTGGAGATTATCCAATTCAAAAAATTGACGTTTGGGAGTTACGGTGTATACTGGAGTGGGATATCCTGAAGCCCGAAGTGCCAAAGTTTTGGAGTGTTGAATATGATGTGGCTTGATGACGTTACCTAGGGTGAAGTGGAATTAATATAATAATGCCATGTTTCATCTTGTTCTGTACCTTTGACAAGTATTTGTTACCAATTGGGACCTGACACATTTCACCCATCACTGGGGCCACGTGTCACTGCACTAATTATTGACAATTGTATTAAGTGGACCCCGAGAAGTCCGGGAGTTTGGACAATTTGAATTGTTCAAGGAATAAACCCTCTAAAGTCCTGGAGCACTAGAGTGATGTGACATGATGACGTCACCTGGGGTGACATGGACTCAAACAAGACTTCGTAAATTTGGAGTTCGAGGGTTATGGTGTGTTCTAGAGTGGGAACTCCTGAATCTTGAAGTGTCAAATTCTGAGAATGCCCGAATGATGTAGCATGATGGTGTCACCTAGAGTGATGTGGATCTTTTCGGAAATTCAGTGTTCAGAAGCTTTGAAGGGTGATGTACAAGAAATATTTGAAGTACCAAAGTACCAGAGCCCCGAAGTTATGAAGCTCTAGGGAACACGTATTCGAATAATTTATCATTCAGGGTATGTGTGTATGTTGTTTCAATATATTTCGAAGCCCGAAGAACCATAACACTGAAGTAGTGATTCTCTGAACTGCCTCTCTGGGAGTTCACTAGTTCGGCGTTTGGAGAAGAAAGTTATGTGGATTTGGAAGAATTTATGAAGCTTGAAGTTCTGAAGTCACAGAGGTGACACAATATATTGACATCACCTGGGGTGATTTGGAAACATGGGATATGTGCCACATGTCATCATGTTTTAGGCTTTTCAATAGCCCTTCGTGCCCAATTAAGAGTTGACACGTGTCGTCTGTTGGATGGAGCCATGTGTCCACTCTATAACTCTTCCATATGGCACATTGATGGGTCATTGTTGATTAGACTTTGGAGGTTCACTAGTTCAAGGATCAAAAGAAATAAAGGAAGGAGAATTTAGAGCTTCCAAAGCTCGAAAATCCGAAGTAGCGGTGCCCCGAAGCTCTGAAGGTTTACTACATAATGAGTTCGGCAGTTCAGTGGTCTGGGGGTTTTGTGATGTGAAGAAGGAAAAACTATGAGGCCCAAATTTCCAGAGCCCTTGAGGCCTGAAGCACATGATAAGAACCTTGCATCTAGAACTCGGTCACTACCTATGGTCACATGCATTTGAGGGCCGAAGAAAAGGGCTAGTGCCCGAAAATTGTTTTTAAAGAACATAAACGGGATTAAAGAGGGAGTCTGTTGGATTTTGAATGGTTCATACCTACATTAGAAGAGGTACTGAATACCTAGGAACTTTATGATAGGATCTAGCAAGGATATAAGATCCTTTTATCTCAGAGGAAAGAGATCAGATTCACAAGGAGTGCATCAGAGAAAAAAACAAGTTTTAAATGACCATAACTTTATGCTCAAAGCTCAAAATTGAGTAAAGAAGCAGTTGTTGGAAAGGTTTGGGACAAGAGAATGTAACTGTTCACCCAGAAAAGTGAACAAAATAGACAATTTATCATAAAATCAGAGGAAATAAATATGATATATTATGGAACCAAAATGGTTCATATTTTGTTTGAAATTGTTAAGTCAGGTAACCTGACAAAGTTCTGTTGGCTGCACATTTTGCAGAATTAAAAACAACTTGATCAAATCAGTTTCAAGAAAGAGTGTAGAAGGATGGATGACAATCAGGGGGCTTACAACAAAGAAGATGTGGTCGGAGGAATGTATTTCCATTTGGGTATGGAAGGAACAAACTCCAATGAACATGGAGAAGGAAGATATGTTGACATAAATATGGTGGAGACCATTAGAAATTTGTAAAGATGTCTAAATTCACAAAGATAATAATTAAAGGCTTATGAAATACAAAGAGAACCAAGAATACTTCAATATGAATTTAATGCAAAGCCTAGACAAAATTGAAAAGAAATTGGATAGGGAGAGTGGCTCTAGCAAATCAGGAAGCCACAGGTCCCCTGAGGAGAATAGAAGAAAAAGGAATGGTAGCAGACATCACTATCACTCCCAAGGACATTCCAATAGGAGAGCACCCAACATATCAAGTCCATGTCCTATCAGGAAGCATCATAAGAGGTCTGGGGTGGATGAAGTCTGAGGAGAAATGAACAAAATCAAGCCTCCTTCTTTTGATGGTGAACACAAAAAGGATGAAGATGTTGAGACATGGCTTCTAGGCATGAGGAAGTACTTCCAATTTCATAACTATTCTTCTAATGCAGAAGGAAGAATTTTTATCTACCAAATTAAAGGAAAGACATCCATGTGGTGGGACCAACTTGTGCAGGTGCAACACATTAAAGAGAAAAATGTGACTCAGAAGGAATTCAAGAAGAATTTTGAGAAGAAGTACTTGACTAAGAGATATAATGACAGAAAAATGAAAGAGTTGTTTGAACTCAAGCTAGGAAGTATGACTGTTGATGAGTATGAAAGAATTTTTTTGTAATTGTTGAAGTATGTCTCCTTCATCAAAGATGAAACAATTAAGATCTAAATATATTTGAGTGGGTTTCCATCCTTTATGAGTGACAAGATTCAATATGATGACCCTATAAATTTGGAGGAGACCATAAGCCAAGACAAATGCCTATATGATCAGCATAAGGGAAATCCTACTTTCCAAATATCTTGGTAAGACAAGAAGAAGCTCAATATGGAACAAAGGAAGAATGGGAACAACCCACCCTTCTTCAGAAACAGTTATCAGGGACAAAAAACTCCTAGAGAGACCAGAAAGACCAAGATAGGTGGGAAAAGGCCAAGGAAGACACCTATTCAATGTTGGGGTTGTAAAGGATATCACATGTATAGAGATTTTCCACACATAAGTGACAAAGTGAGAGTTGTACACAATGTACAATAAGCTAAAATAGTGGAGGGCATGGGAAGAAGTGTTCCAAGGATCTATGCATACCTGGACAACAAGCAAGAACAATTTCAATCACACATGATCGAAGTAGAAGGTATGATCAATAACCATGCCTTTACTATTTTAATAGATTCAGGATGTATTCATAGCTATATATATCCTAAGGTAGTGGAAAGATTGCAATTTCCAATAAGCAAGCATGAGAAATCTTGGTCGATGCAGCTGCCTACAGGATCCAAGAGAAAAATTGTTGAGATGATTAAATCATGTCCAATGAACATGAATGGGCTAAGTACCAAGGAATATTTTAACATCTTGCCCTTGGGTTAATATGACTATATAATTGGTATGGATTGGTTAGACCAAGACCTTGTTGTCTTAGACTATCATAACAAGGCATTTACTTGCTTGAATGAGGAAGGGAACCCAAGAACAATTATTGTCCGAGAGATCTCAACAATGTAGTTGAATAAGTGTTACAGGAAGGTCTACCAAATATTTGCATCTCATATGGAGGAAGAACCTAAGGATAAGGTGCCAAATATTGAGGATCATCCAATCCTAAAAGATTTTTAGGATGTGCTCAAGGAGATACCAGGACTACCCCCAAAGAGAGATATCGATTTCTCTATAAACTTAATTTCGGGAGCAACTCTAGTATCCAAGACTCCTTATAGGATGAGCACTCCAGAGCTGAAGGAACTATAAATGCAGCTTGAATAACTTCTAAAGAAAGGGTGTATATGCCCAAGTGTGTCACCTTGGGGTGACCCAATCTTATTTGTGAAGAAGAAAGATGGGATATTGAGACTCTACATTGACTTCAAAAAATTGAACAAAGTGACTATAAAGAACAAGTATTCTTTGCCAAGGATTGATGATATCTTTGATCAATTAAAGGATGCAAGGATATTATCAAATATAGATCTCAGGTCAAGATACCATCAAGTAAGAATCGGAGATGAAGACATCAGTAAGACTACCTTTAGGACAATGTATGGTCATTACGAGTTCACAATGGTGCCATTTAGATTATCAAATGCACTATTTTTTTCATGTTCTTAATGAATGGTGTTTTTCGGGAATACTTAGACAAGTTTGTCATTGTATTTTTGGATGACATTCTTATATATTCCAAGTCATAATAAGAGAATGAACATCACTTGAGGAAGGTGTTACAAGTGTTAAGAGAGCACCAATTGTATGCCAAATTGAGAAAGTGCTCATTTTATCAGAACCAAATTCACTATTTGGGGCATATCATATCCGAAGAAGGGATAGCAGTGGACCCCGAAAAGATTGAAGCTATTAAAGGGTGGAAAAAACCTAAGAATGTGACATAAGTCAGATCCTTCATGGGTCTAGCTGGCTACTACAAAAGATTCATTGTAGGGTTTTCAAGGATTGCTCACCCGATTACTTACTTGCAAAGGAAGGGGGTGAAGTTTCAATGGACCACATAATGTCAAAGGAGCTTCCAACAATTGAAGCAGTTGTTAACTAGTTCTCCAATTATGAAAATTATAGATCCTAATGATGATTTCATGGTTTTCACCAATGCATGCAAAGAAGGACTTGGTGGAGTCCTCAGTCAGAATGGTTTTGTGGTATGTTTTGAATCCGAAAAATTGAAAGAGCATGAAAGGCTTTATGCCACTCATGATTTGGAGTTGGAAGCCATAGTGCATGCCTTGAAGAAGTGGAGGCCATAGTGCATGCCTTGAATAAGTGGAGACACTACCCCATGGGAAAAAGGTTTGAGTTGAGAATAGACCATAATGGTATGAAATATCTATTTGATTAGCCAAATCTAAATGCCAGACAAAGTAGATGGTTAGAGCTTCTTTGTGAGTATGGATTTGATATCAAGCACATCAAAGGAAAAGAGAACAACCTGGTTGATGCACTTAGCAGGAGATTGCATGAACTACATGCTAAAACCATTGGCATGTATCAAATTGATCTTAAAGGAATAATTTCTGAGGCTACAAAAGCATATTTGCAGTACATGGAGATAGTAACAAAATTATAGCAAGGTAAAATGCAACAAAAGGTTGAATAATATATATTGGGAAATGATGAAATTATCTTGTACAAGAACATAATTTATAGACACAATTCTCATGAATTAAGGAGTATGATCTTGAAAGAGATGCATAATGTACCTTATGTTGGACACCCAAGATATCAAAAAACCATTTCATATGTCAAGAGCCAATACTATTGGCCAGACATGAGGACACAAATTGTTGAGTACATTGCTAAATTTCTAGAGTGTCAAAAGGTCAAGGCTGAGCATAGACACCCAACTGGGTTGTTGCAACCATTTCCCATTCCTGAGAGGAAGTGGGAAGTGGTGTCAATGGATTTCATCACCAAATTTACCAGAATAAGAAAGAAACATGATTATATCATGGTGGTGGTGCATGAGCTTACTAAAGCTACCCATTTCATTCCAATGAAGATTTCTCACAAGGAAACCAATTTTGCTGATATTTATATGAGGGAAGTAGCACACTTGCATGGCATACCCAAGACAATTGTGTCTTACAGGGACCCAAATTTTACCTCAAAGTTATAGAGGGGATTTTTCAAAGGGTTTGGAACAAATTTGAAACCTTAGCACAACTTATCATCCAAGTCTGATGGGAAAACAAAATGGCTGAACCAAGTGAAAGAGGATATTCTAAGAATGTACATGATGGAAAAACCATCTAAATGGGAAGACTATCTACACTTGGTAGAATTTTATTACAATAATGGGCACCAATCATCTCTGAATATGAGCCCATTTGAAGCACTTTACGAAAGATAGTGTAACACACCAATAAATTGGGACAACCTAGTTGATAGAGTAGTGTTTGGGCCAGAGTTGCTCAGGGAAATGGAAGAGAAGATGTCAAATATAAAGATTAATTTAAAGGTTGCTCAAGATAGGAAAAAAATATATGCTGATAAGGGAATAATTCATAGAGAATTATGTATTTGTGATCATGTGTTTTTGAAAGTGTAGGCCAATAGAAGTTCCCTGAAGTTTGGAACCTGTTCCAAATTGGTAGCTCGTTATTGTGGGCCATTTGAAATCCTAGAAAGGATTGGGCCAATAGCTTATATGCTTTCATTTCCTACATCTATGTCTATACATAATGTATTCCATGTATCATTTCTCAAGTATATACCTAATGCTAATCATGTTTTTTCTTGGAATGTGATTCAGGTGGAGCAAAAAGGCACTTTTCAAGTGCATCCGATACACATTCTGGATCGGAAAATAAAGCAGATCCATAATCAAGTCATCGATATTGTAAAGGTCCAATGGACCTGGTATGGTCCTAAGGACACAACTTGGGAGAACGAAGATGAAATGCAGGTAGAGTACCCGCATCGTTTTAAAGATTTTGAAAATCTTGTTGTAATATGTAAATAAGATGCATTGAGGACAATGCATAAATAAGGGGAGAGGTTTGTAATAACCTAAGGCCAAGGCCCTACTGAATTTTAATTATGTTTATAGGCTGGTGAGACAAGTGGTGATAATCTAGGAGGCTTATGTATTGATTAGGCTAGTGAGCCTATTTTTGTACATGTAATCACTCATATCATTAATAAAATTACATTGTTGTGTGTAGAACGACCATGAAGAAAGAGTTATGGGGGACTAAGCTCCACTAGCTAGGGAAAGGGAAGGGGCTAAGAGGCTAGGGAAAAGGGATAATCTAAAGGGATTATCTCTAAGAGAATAATATTATATTATTATTTCCTAAAGGCTAAGGTTTGGCGAAATTAAATGAAGTTATCCAAAATTCTTGTGGGAAGGGGAACAAATGATAAATGGAGCTCATGCAATTTCATGAAGAAAAGTGTCTGATTTGGGACATGCAAGTTTATGTGGGAAATCAATTCGTTGTGGGGGTTGGCTCAACCATTCTATACATGCTTCCCACACACTCACAGACGCATGCACTGATCCATCCTCTCCATAATTGACCTTTGTAGCAATCATGCAAGATCTTAAACCTCTAAACCCTGTGAAGCTAACCCATTTTAATACTGTGAAGCATAACACAACTACACATTTTCAGAGCCTTATCGCACCCTAGCCATTTTGTTGTTTCTTCCCATGATTTTCTTTGGACTGGTGTGTCTAGTTGTCATTACCATATCCCATACCCAATTTTGTTGTTGTTATTACCCTGATTGGATTGGCCTGGGACCCAGATTGAAGAAGCAAGTTGTCAAGCTTGTGAGAAACTCTCTCTAGCTGAGAGAGGTTGTTGGGGAAGTGATTTTCCTAGAGGAAGCCTCATGGCAGGTATAATGCTCTGAGACTTCTTGTCTGGCATGTTTCTAAAACCTTGGAAGGGGAGTAGGGCAACCAAAGTATTGTCGAGTAGAGAAGGGACACACTCCCTAGGGTGGGATAGGCATGTGGGGAATAAGGGACTATAAGCTATGGAAGTGAGTGGTTTCCTAGGACACAATCCTTCCTGGAGACTTTGTAACCTCAGCCTAGCCTAGGATTCCCTTTTCCTTGGGTTGAATTTAGTCACAGGTTGGGGGTGACCCACTATTGATAGATTGGAGCACTAGTGTCTAAGGATGGGAGGTTCATGGAAGGTATGCATGCAATTGGTGGCCTTCATAAAAATATAAGTACCATTTCTATGTTAATTTTCCTGTTGTTTATCTTGTACATGTCTTGATATTTATAATATTTCCTTTGTAAGTTGTATGTAGAAGATTGTTGTGATTCCACATTAATATGTGTATTAGTAGAATGCATATTATATTTTTAAGTTTATATGTATTATATTCAGCAAAGAGCTATGTGTTCCATATCCCAATAGTTCTATGCCTGGGTATGGACAGTTTTGACTAGCATAGATCGAACAAAGTAGAGATTGTAGTCGCATGTCCTGACCCAAGTGGATGGAATGGTTACAATGACCACAATGATGCAACCCAAACTGGACGAACTAGCTACAGAAACTAGACTCTAGTGGTGAGTCATAGTTGGACATGTCACTTCTTTATTGGCAAAAAGGGAAAACAACAAAAAAAATGGAAACCTACTAATTTATTCACTCTATGTGACATGAGTTTTGCATATCTTATTTCAATGAGAAAAAATGTAGGGATTCAGGTGTTCACCATTAACCCATCCCGGATGAAGAATACCACCTATTTGTGTTATCTTAACAACTCATGACTCCTAGATTTTCACAACTATAAAGGATATGAGTCAATGAATTTGAAACTTCCATGGATGCTTCTGGTACTTACTGTCATAGAGAAATACTCGATCACCTTGTGAAAAAGTATTGAAATTGATGTGTCTGTGATGCCAATATTTCTTTCTAGATTTCTCCATTGTTTGATGGAAATATAATAAAAATATGGATTCCACAAATTCCATCAATTCCATAACCATTTCCATAATAGATTCATCATTTATCATATGAGTAACTTGTGTAATGTATATAATTGGAGTGACGAACTCATCTGGGACGATTGTTTCTCTCCCATATACTAGTTGAAATTAGGTATACTTGTGTAACTTATTCATAGTGGTTCTATAGGCCTATAACACAGTTGTAATTATTTCATTCTAATCATCATGATTAGTGCAACATAATTTAGTCAATCCCCTATCTAAAATCTTGTTGATGATATGGACTATGATTGTGATGTTGAATAAAATATTCTTAAGGGTGGAAATTGTTTCACTAATGAAATGGGTACATTGATCACTGGTTAAGTAATAATGTTCTCAAATATGAAACTTGTTGATGTTTATATAGAAAAATACCTAACAGGTTTTGCTTCAACCCAGTGAGTCAAATAATATATTGCAATGATGATGTATCTTGCCTTTGAATGTTTATCTAGAATATTGATAGGTCCTATGAAATCAACAACCTACTTCTCAAAGGCATGTACTAATAGAACATGATGCAATGGTAAATCATCCCTACACGGTGGATTACCAAATTTTTTATAGCACCTCATGCTTTGGCGTAGTCCCTAGCATATTTGAACATGGTCAGCCACCATAATGTTTCCTAAAGTATATTTTGTGCACTATCCTTCCCTCCAACATGACCTCACGCAACTCCACTATGACACTTCCATAATATTTTAGGTCTCTCATGATTACGTACACATATTCTAAGGATGTTATCCAATCCCAACTTATATAGTTGACCTGCAATTAACTGATAGTCTAGTGCACAAACCACTAAATGTCTCTTTTGTGTTGAAAAATAACCATTAGGGAAGACACCACTACTTAAAAATAAGGAAATATTATATATATGGCCTAGGATATGTTCAATTTTAAATAAGTATGCATCTGGGATTTTTTCATCTACAAATGCACTAGTTTCTCCCAACTTTAACCGAGATAAGTGTTCAAGGCCAATGTTCAGCTTACTAGGCTTGACAACAAATTCCAAAGAAAATTCTTGGAATAACAAGAGACACCTATGAATCCTTCCTTCTAACACAGGATTATTAACCAGGTATTTCAATGCCGAATGATCTGTGAAAAAATTGAAATGACCTCCTAGCAAGTAGTGTCTAAAATTTTGCATAACATAGACCATGGATAAACCCTCTCTCGCCGTGGTTGTATAGTTGCACTCGGCTTGTGACAATTTTATTGATGCCCAAAAGTGCAACGTAGGGTACTTACATGAAAATTAGTTGAAATGCCTAATTATTTATATATAATTAATAAAATAATAATAGGTGGGACCCCGTGTGTGAATATGATGGATGATGACTCATCTTGTGTATGCTTATGACTTGGTTGTGGGAGGAGTTCTACAGTTTATTGTATTTAAATTACTCTTTAAAACAAAATGGAGAAACAACAAATTTTATGAGTAATGTGATTAAAAGAGGATTGATGTTGTTTTGATAGTCATCATAAGTTTTATTCTGTTGCACTCAATTTAAAAGGAAATAGAAAATATAGGCTTGAAGTAATGGATAATAATGGTATTATGATTCTCTTGTTAGAAGTGTTATGCACATTGTTTAAAATGGAAGTTTAAAGGATTGGGACATGGTATCCCTAGCAAGGTTTGATATATGTCACATTGGAATTTTAAAAGGTTGGTGCATTTTTTAAGTTTGAAACATAGGGAAATGGTGGTGTACATGACTTGCATTGACTTAATGTGGATATAGTGGACTATGCGTTGTATGGCTGGTTTTCTTGTACTGGCTATGGTTGAAACAGTAAGTGTATATACGACGTGTAGTAATTGCATGTTGCTCTAACCTAACTCAAGGGCCGCCACCCTTTCCATTTCACATTTGATCATTATGTTGGTTACCGATGCTTCCACTTTGTTCAGTCGTGGAAGAGGTATTCGTAATTTTTTTATTCTCCTTGGCAAATTTTACACCCAGGTATGAGGGTTCTTGTTGCTCCATCCATGGATTTTTTCTCTTTGCTTTAATTAAGTCAAAACTTGTCTCTTGCATTTGCTTACTATATATGCATTTGCAAAGTTATGATATATGGTTTTTTCGAATGTGTATGGTTTATGGATGAATTTGGTCTCTGTGGTGTTTATATGCAAGTTATTCACAGTTAAATGTGGTGTGGATGTTTCTTGTTGTAGATAAAATTGTAGTTGCTTCGTTTCTTTACCCATGGAAAAATTATTGTATGGGAGTTTTTGGACTTGCCTTGTCTTTGGTGTTCTTTGGTGGTTCCTCTCTGTCTAATAAAAATGGTGCCACTACTCATGGTATTTGGGTTATTTTTAGACTCTTCCTACCTTTTAATCATATGTCTATCATGCTTGTGCCCTTGTATAAGATTTGTGAGTGAGACTGTTGATGAAAGTGATGGTAGTAATGAGACTGTTGAAGACATTCCTTTGACCAAACCCTCAAATTGTTGGTCTATTCATCCTCCCATACCTCATCACTGTTATTGATTGGTATATTGAACCATGTATTCGACTAACGGTGCAAGGGTGGCCAACCCAACATTAGAAAAAAGGCATTGTTCGCACACTTTTAGTCATGGATTTTGTTAATTGTTTATTGTGCGATGTTAGAAATAATGCTAAGCCCACTTATGTTTTTTAAATATAATTTGTCATTTGGCAATATTGAGGTGATGACAGTGTTTAAAAAAAATTGTTTAAGATATATGAATTGTTGTGTTAGCATGCTCAAGGTGTTGGATTTTTATGTGAAAACAATATCTATGTGGATGAAATATATATGTGTGGAATGAGTTTTTGCGAACCAGAATAAAAAGGAATTTTAGAGGCTTCGATATTTGAAATCTCAGTTTGGAATTGTGTTATACAAAGGGATCCCTTTTGAGTCTACTTTGTGAAACTCCATAGTGTTTAAAAGAGTACCGATGGTAATATTGTCGACCTCAATATGTCCATTCTTCAATTGTTGGTTGTAATTAGTGGAATACTATGTCTCCTCGACTCTAATGTGTGTGATCTGTGGTATCACTATTGAATGTTTCTTGGGAAATAAATTATTAAATGATTCATGTGAAATGCAATTTATAAATGAAAAATGAACAACCTTGAAGTGGAACACTAGCTTTGGAATTTTGGAAACAAAGTGTTGAATTTCAATTTTGAAACAGTAAAGGGTTTGGAATTTTAATTGATTTTGAAGATGGCATCATTTGGTATGGATAATGATAGAAAATTAAACATTGGAGTCCCTTCCATTTTACCATTTTATGCACATTACACTCCCCTCATTATCCTAAATACATTTTTCATGCTCCATGTTCTATTATTACTCATTTTTTAGGAAAACTCTGTTTGAGAATATAAGAAATGGATATGGAGGATTGGTGTTTTAGGAGCAAGTTATATACACAGTTTGATTGTTTTTATGATTGCTAGAATAGTATCCATGTATTTTCCACCCCTATTATATCATTTTACGCACAATACAAACCCCCCATACTCCCAATGACCCTATCAACCCTTGCTCGTATGGAAATTAATTAATGAAATTTTTATGGATGGATTGCATGTGTCTTGTAGTAAATAATAGAGAGAAATCTTGATTTTATTTAAGTGGAGTTTCATGTATGGATTATTAAGATTTTTTCATGACTCATTGAATATCACTATAGGATGAGATTTTTCAGCAAGGGCAGTAATGGTATAGGTAACAGAGGTAGGGGAAATTGGCAGTGAGATCACAAAAGCCCTTGGTTCTCTATACATTTCTATGTCGACCCCCAAGAGTTGAACCATCATTTTGAGCCAGTTTCTTTAACTTAGTAGTTCAAGGAATATTCCATCCTCGACCCGAAAGACCTCCTTTCCAAGCACATAAAAATATTCCTACATTTTCAGTCCCTCTTCATGTGTCAATGAGACCAGAACTTCCCACTAATGATGATTGGTAGGAGATTGTCCACCATCCTGTTGTTCACCACCATGGTTGGCCCACTACATCATTTCCACTTCCCCCTCCACAACCAAAAAACCAATTTGTCCAACCTGATCCTTCCCTCTCACCTGTAAAGTCATCACATGCCGGTAAAGGATTAAAAACAGATGTCCCTGAGCTCATGCAGGACAAGGGAAAAGAAATAGCCACTTACTCCAGCTCATCCAAAGACTGTACTAAATCAGTCTCCTCTTGCCTTCATTTTAAGGATGATTATTATCATGTTATTAGTTCCATTCATCCTTAGGGTTATAAATAGTCAAAGGCTTCCATAGAGAAATCTAAAGGAGACAACACTAAGAAGAGGCCCAATGCCTCACATAGTAAATATGGATTTTGATAATGGAGGTTGTTTTTTTTTTTTACCTTGAAGACAATATTTTTATTTTTGATAAAGTTTTAAAAAACAAGCATATATTTGACATTGTTTTGGACAACAACATTTATTTTAGCATTTTGATTGGACAGCTTGGATATGATGTTGTTTTTTGGGGACGTGATTATATTACATTCTGCTAAAATTTATTATTGAGTATATATATATATATATATATATATATATGAAGCGGGAGTTACGAGGAGATGATTTGAATTAAATGATTTGGATATGTGTTTTTATAAGAGGAAATAATGGGAGTCGCAAGGGGTCCCACCTATTTAGTTATTATTTAAGACCCTTATCTATATATTATTATTATTAATTTGTCTCAAACTAATTAGTTAAGTTAATTTGACTTAACTAAATAAAGGTAGTGTTATCACACCAAGTTGCCTTAAGTATTTTAGTTTGTTTTCAATATTTTTCAAGCCTTAGATTTTAATTTTTCTTTGAAGAAGTTTCATCCCTTTAATGTTATGTTTGTTAGGACACCTTGGATGACTAAAATTTTGAGTCATAGCTCATGTTTTGATCCTCAATTTGATTTTTGATCCTTGAACCCTTTTAGATCATGGTTTATTCTTTTTGGTCCCTTTCATGATTTGTCCCTAGGTTGATACCTCCCATGATCAGGATTATGTGACACACCTCTCTCCTCACTCATGACCTCATAAGCATGCCTCATCACCCCCGCTTACCTATCTAATCATATTTTTGAATTGGAAGCGTTGCCTACTAATCAAGAAGTTCCATAGCGCCTATCCAGTTTGTCATACTTCCACCTCAAGTCATGATTTCCACGACTGATGTCATGTCCCTTGTTTTCAGTGCCAACAATTAGTTAAATATGCTTACCACATATTTCATTTACGAGCTTTGTAATGGTTTATATTTTTGAAAGGCTCAATAGTGGTGCATTGCGCAAATTCACAAGTTCTGATCAGGTGACAACAAGGCAACCAATATCGAGACTGAAGTGGGTTCAAGAGCCCAAGTTTTCGCAATATCACCCTGAAATTTCATTGAATATTCAAACAGGTGTCTACTACACAGGTATCTCATGTTTCCCCCCCTCTACATATTAATTTTCACAATAAATTTGTGCTTGGGTTTTGGTTGGCCAAGTTTTCACATTCATAGGAGGCTCATATTTGCATGATAGCTTGGCCTTCTTTCTTTTATAGACCTATATCTTCATTTCCTACATCTAAGTTAGTTTATTATTGCCTGCCTCAGTCATTTAGAACACAAGACTGTAAATATCCTATCCTCTGCGTATGCGTTGCACTACACAGAGGCGCTTCTTAACCTCTCGTTGCTTCCCCTACGTCCTTTCATCTCTAAATAAAGAATTTTACTCAGTTGTAAAAGGTCAGCCTTATATATTTGAAACTCTATTCAAATCCTTCATGATCATTACCATCCCTTGAACCTTTCAAGAGCCCTCATTCTAAGCCATGGATACCCCTCAATCGAGAAAGGCACACAATGGAGGCAAGATAGTTAGGACAGAACCGGTGGACATGCGTATTTTTGATACAGGGCCCATGGCTAGATAGGCCTTTCAGAGAGTAGGGTGTCTCTCTTTCTATCAGAACATGCAGAGAGGCCACCCAGAGGTAGAAAAATATTTTTCATTACATTTTGATGGTAGGAAAACCAAGGTTGGGGATTTTGAATTTGAGGTAATTGAAGCCTCTATCTTAGTTGCAACAGGGATCCCCATTAGAGGTGAAAAGTGGTTCAAGGCCATGGTTTTGAGTTCATCCTATGAAAAAGATATTTTTAAACCTAAATATCAAGCCAATGAGTTGTCTAAGAGTATGCCAAGAAGTCGATTGGTTGAACAGTTTGATAGATTATTGAATATCATACAAAGGCATTTTACATGTGAAGGGAGATTTAACACATTGTACCATTACCATACAAGACTGTTGCTACATTTTATGGGTAAGGTTGAGATGAATATTCCCTATTACCTATTAAGAAGCATAGGTAAAATGTCAGATAGGGTTCAAGCCAAATCTAAGGATGTGGATTCTAGCTTTTTCCACTCTAGATTGATTAGAATGTTAGTATCTAAGGAATTGGGAAAGAAAGAGATTTCATGGGAGAATTTTTTGGTTACTTCTCACTTCAAGCTAAATCTAGCATCTAGTCCTCAATCACAGATTGCAGGTCCTTTGTCTCCCACCAGTTCCACTAAAGTAGGGACTATAAGGAAGAGAAAGGGTCAAGCCCTTCTTCAAGTTTCGGATATCAACAAGCAGGTTATGGAAGCCGAGGAGGAAGTTTTTCCTTCTCCACACATATATTTTTCACCACCTCCTCCACCAAGGATAGAAGAGATGTCTTCTTCTACCAAAGTTACATCCAAGAAAGGGAAGAAGCTTCTCTTTCCATCTTCTCCTCCAGCAGTTGAAATCAAGGGTAAAAGACCTTTCACAAGGTCATCAATTCCTAAGGAGGTTTTCCAAGAAAATCCTTTGCCAGAAACCCCTGTTCTAAATAGGAAGCGAAAAAGCATTAAAAATCATGTTGAGGAGAAATCAGAAACCTTTACTCAGAGGAAGAAGGGTAAAGGTAGCTTTCAGTATGCTAAAGGAAAACAATAAACCCAAGTAGATAAGGGTAAAGATACTAAAAGACCTTTGGAGAGAAAAGATGAAACCTCTGAGAAAGGCATTGACAAGCCCGTGGTAAGAAAATATGAAACCCCTGTGCCGAGAAAGAAGAATAAAAGTAGAGCCAACAAGGAACCTAATGAGGTAGACAAGACACTTCCCATGCAGGAGGAAGAGGAGTCTAAGGAAAAGCCTATTAATATTGACCATTCCACTGTCCCTCCTGACAGTAAGACCTACAAAAGACTTATCAAGTAGCTTAGAAATGCAAGAAAAGAAATAGCTCGTCTTAAAGTAGAAGACAAGGTCCACTTGGCTCATATGGAAGAGCTCATGGTTAGATACAATCATACCCTTGACCTAACAATGTTTGCAGTGAGAAAGGCTCTCCCCCTTCATAAACAACTAAATAATATTTACAGACAGAACAGAGCCTTTCAGTCTCAGAACAGGAAGTTAAAGGGAGAGCTAAAACACTTTCAAGATGAGGTAGCCCAAAGAAATTTATAGGCGTTAGTTGAAGCTTCCATTGAGGATGATAAACCAGAAGCTAAGGAGAGCACAACTACACTGAAGAAGCCTATCAATACTAAGAAGAAGAAGTCTATTGTACCAATTGAAGATCCTCTTTCTACCAGAAAGAGTGTGAGGCTAAGTGTTAAAATGACAAAATAGTTGGTAATGGTAAGCCCCATTTTTTTAGAATTTTTCCTTTTTGGGAGGGTTAACTGATATGCACATACTAGCTATACATCATACAGAATGCTAATCATTTAACTAGCTAGGTTTTGAGTTTTTGCTAAGTGCTAGTTTCCCCAGTGGTAAAAAGGCACTACCCATTGTACAGTCAAGGCACTTAATTGAAATAGTTTTTTCATCATGAAAGACCACAAATTTATCTGCATACTTTCAAGATTGAAGGCGCTACATTTTTGTCAATTCTACCTAATATGCACACAGACGCAGTGTAAGTGGCGCTACCTAATATTTGGCAGAGAACAGAATTGTCATGCGGGTGCAACACAGGGGCACTACCTAAATGTGCTACGTAATATTTCACAGAGAGCAGACTCTGTACAGATATGTATCTCAGTGGAACTACATATAGGTGCTACTGAATATTTCATAGAGGGAAAAGCTAGCACACATATGCAACAGAATGGCGCTACCTATAGGTGTTATCATTTCTCCTAGTAGTGCGCTACCTAGATTTACTACCCAAGGAAGCTACCAACAAGCACCAGGGATCTAGGAGGACCAAACTAACAGCTTTGGGATATATTGATGATGGAGAAGGCATCTGGCATCATGATGAAAACCACATGATTTAGAAGACATATGGAGAACAAAGAGATGCACAAAAAACAGAATCAAATCAGTTTGAAGTTTAGTTGGATTAGTCACCAACATTTTCCTTTTTTATAGCATAGGTGGTTAGATAAGTTGTTAAATCAAATAAATGTTTGGATTTTTTCAAGGGAAGGAGGCCATCTCATACCTCCAATTGTTGCCTCCCTTTTTTTATAAATAGATAGATCAATTTCATTAGTAGGTTTGGATGGTTGAGCAAGGATCCCTTATATTGTAATATTTTGATGAAGTAACTGTGATCTAGTGATGTAATGGACTTAAGAATTTTTTACTAATAGAAATCATCTTCTCTTTTAGTCTATTTGCTTCTGATGCTAAATTTTCATGCTTTGAATGATTCACATGAATGATTGTGGTGATGTTATGATGGATGTTTGATCATTATGTTATCATGATGTTTATTCATCTTCCTTAGTTTCTCGGTTCAAAAAGATCTTGTGTTAATAAGCTTTCCTCCTTAGGCTCTTGTTGACCCGATGTTTACAGCAACCCCTACACTTCTCTAATTCAAGTCTTCCCTCTATTCATACTTATTCCCAAACTACTGATTGAAATTAGCCAAGACCTTAATTGCTGGTGTATGCTAGCCTTGTTATTTGAGTTAGAACATTATCACTTGATTCCTTTTCCATTTGACCCTTTAAACACCCTTACATTCCCTTATAACTTGATGGGTATTGGGCTTGTCTTCCATGCAATATGAAGGTGAATCCTAGTGATAACATTCTTGGCACTATTGCTGGGGAATGATTTGAAGACTTTTCCATGGGATTAAAACGACACAGTATTCTAGTTCTAAAGGCGAATTAGAACTCAGTATTTTGAAGATTGCAGACTGCACCTGGAGACTCCATTGTTTCATCTCTGGAACCTAAAATCATACATATGAGATCAAATCCACAACTACCTTTGGTACCACCTGAGGATGACCTAGAGAAGATAATCAAGAAGGGAAAATCTTCCCAAAAAAGTTTTTTTGCTGCTGCTACAAGTGCTTCTGGTCAGTTTCCTGATTCCAATCTTGATACTCCAGATGTTTTATCAAGTAAGCTTCCTTTATATTCTATTGAAGTATCTAAAAGGATTGATTTTGAAGAGTTTCCTATTAAATACTCTTCCCTTGATACTGAATTGAAAGAAGAAAACATTGATATATTGTCTTCCCCTGATATTGAGAAGTGTTTCAGTCTTGATAGTTTTGAAGATTTCCCTACTTTAGGTTTTGCTACACCTCTTTCTGTTAAAACTTTTGCTGCCAAAGAAGTAGGAAATTCATATCCCTCTTAGACCTTAGCATCCTCTTCAAAGACTCAACCTTCTATTGTGAAAATTGAAACCCCCCCTTCATTCGTTTCTTCATCTCCAACTCTACACATAGTCAAGCCTCCTTCTCCTTCTTGTTGACCAAGAATCCAAAATCAAATGGAAGTTGTTGACCCCCCTGCAAATAGGATGGATGCCATAGTGGCTGCAAGATATGATCCTATACTCTTACCTCGGCCACTGAATGCTCTTCCCCCTGGAGATTATTTAAAATACATGCCTAAGTTCATGGGAGAAGAAGATGTAACAACTGAGGAACATCTTGTTTCTTTCTACAGCTATGCATATAAGAAAAATATTCAAAATGAATATGTTTGGATGAGGGTTTTCATCCAAATCTTGTTTACTGAGGCTAGGAAGTGGTTCAGGGGTCTGGCCCCTAGATCCATTACTGGTATTGAGGAATTGGATGAAGCCTTCTTGAGGCATTGGGGTGACAAAAAGGATTTTTTGTACTACATCACCGAATTTTGATCTTTGAAAAGGAAAGAAGGAGAGTCTGTCTCTGACTTTTCTAAAAGATTTAACAAAATGTACAAGAAGATCCCCGATGAGATCAAACCCATTGAAACCATGGAAAAAATCACTTATGCCAGTGCATTTGATTCTGAATTATGCCTCCTTTTGAGAGAAAGAAGATCACCTTCTTTGGTTCATATGCAAGATGTTGCCTTAAAGGTAGAATCCAACATAGTGGCATCATATAAGCTTAGAGGGAAATCTAATGGGGATAGGAGAAAAAACAAAGCTGAAGCTTCAACTTTTGATTCCTCTATTGTCCATTCTCAAGTAGATGAGTTGACCAAATTAGTAAAATCTCTCTCCACTGAAATTGAGAAATTAAAATTAGAAGGGAAACAAACATATAGAAATTCTCAAAACAATGATAATAGAGGTAACTATAGGAGACCAAATAATTCTCCCCAAATATTTCCTAGGGTTCCTAGAAACAGAGAGAGAGATGATCAGAGGGTACAAGATCCTTTGAAAAATAATTTAGTGGTTGATGAAGAAGAAGAGGAGGTTGAAGCGGATCTTGAGATTCACTGCTTAGGTGATACTTCCCCATCCCCACACTTGACGCAATCCTCTTATGAGAAATATTTAATGGATATTCAAATTAATGAGTTAAGCAAGGGAGAGAAAGTAAAGGAAAATCCTAGTAGATATAATCTGAGATCTAAGAATGTAGAAAAAACTGATGCCCCTAATTAGTCTATTCAGAAAGAAGATTCTGCCAAGGCTGTGAAAATGAGCAGCAAGGAAAAAGACTCTCAAAACCCACAAGTTCTGATCAGATATCCTCCTCCTGAAACCAAAGATATTTTGAAGCCTTCCCCTTCCTTCAGTTTTGAGAATGAGATCCAAAAAATAAAGATCCCTGTACCTTTTTTGGAATTGATAAAAAATGAGGATTTTAAAAAATATTTATCGAAAATGTTACAACTAGAATCATCTCCAAATGCCATTGATTCCATAAATATACAAGATGAAAAACCAATAGTGATTTTAGGTCCTTTGATAGAAGACAAAGATGAATCATCCCCAGCTTTCTATACTTCACTGAATATACATGATAAGGTGCTACACAATTGTCTCATGGATTCAGGGGCATCCCACAATCTTATGCCAAAATGTGTTATGGATGAACTTGGGTTAGAAGTCACAAAGAACTATCACGACTTATATTCTTTTCACTCCAGAAAATTCAAGTGTCTTGGAGTCATTAAGGATATGGTGGTGACCTTATTTCAGCTGCCCATGAAGAGTATACTTATGGATATCTTAGTTGTTGATGTTCCCCCCAAGTTTGGTATTCGCTTGTCAAGATCTTGGATAAAAAGACTCGAGGGAACCTTGCAGATGGATCTCTCCTATGCTACTATTCTTGTTTTTGGGGGAGAGCATAGAAGACTTTACATGGAAGCTCAATTGGATTACATCATTAGTGACAAAGCAAATCCCACCAATCACCCAATTTTTTCTTTTGATACAGATCTAGGATCTAGTATTTTGTAGCTCATTGATGCCTCAGAAGCCCCTTTAGAAATAAAAAACAATTCCATTAACTTTTATGAAGAGACTCTAACCAATTATGTCTGGAAGATGTTCTTTGATGGAGCCTCTTCCAAGGAAGGTGCTAGTGTTGGGGTGATCTTTGTTTCACCAACTCAAGAAACTATATCTTTGTCATATAAACTAGAATTTGAGACTACTAATAATGTGGAAAATTATGAGGCTCTTGTCTTGGGTTTGAAGGAAACTAAATACGTGGGGATAGGAGATATGTCAGTATTTGGGGATGTTGAATTGATAGTCCATCAGATTAAAAACCTTTATCAGACAAAGCATCCTAGGCTTAGATCTTACAGAAATGAACTGTGGGATTTGGTGGACAGTTTTTTCTCTGCTTTTAATATATCATTCATTCCTAGGGAAGAGAATACTATGGCTGATTCTTTGGCTGTATCAACAACCAACTTCAGAATTCCTATACCACCAAAAATCAAGTATGATGTAGAAGTCAAATACAGGCCTTCTATACCGAACAATGTAAAATATTGGAATGTGTTCAAAGATGATTTAGAACTTAAAATTTTTCTTGAGACTTGTTGACAAGGAGATTAAATTTTTCCACCTTTTAAAAATGAAGCTTCATATTTTACTGAGCCATCAAGCCACCCTTATTCCAAAATAGAAAGGATTCAGAATCACCCGTTCCTTTTCAAGTTTCAAAATTCGGTTCCTCTCGAGGTGTGATATTCAACTATCCCTTTTTCCAAGCGCCGAAATCCCGAAGCCATTTCAAAATATTAAGAAATATAATGTAAAAAGGGGAAAGAA
Source organism: Picea engelmannii (assembly GCA_009831015.1). Classification (NCBI taxonomy): domain Eukaryota; kingdom Viridiplantae; phylum Streptophyta; class Pinopsida; order Pinales; family Pinaceae; genus Picea; species Picea engelmannii. The sequence continues at coordinate 1,805,044 of ML777363.1, forward strand.
ATGAACATTAATTTTTTCGTTGTTTACCACAAAGCACTCTTTAATTCGTAATTAATCAAATCCCTAAACACAATTATCTCTCCCTTAGTCTTTCGCGATTCGGTTTTCTCTCTGCTAAAGTGTTTTCAAAGTCTTCTCCTTTGAACTCCCGGTCCTCGATTCTACGAAAAGTAAAAATTAAAAAGTAATTGTCCACTAATAATGATTGATTAAAGTTTTTTTTTTAATACAAATGATTAGCGCCTTGCTAATCCCATCGCAATTTCATAATCCGAGGTTTACTTGTGACATATCCCCTGACGACATGATCCCTGAACATCCGAAATGTGAAATCATGTTTTCTTTAAACAAACCCTAAGATTAAAAGATTAAGTTGTTTTCAAAACATGATTAATTATGACTAAGATGCTTTTCAATTTTCGGGAATTAAGGAAAGTAGTGATTTTCGAGTTTTCAGTCTCGAAATCATTGATATACGACAGTATTAATAACGGGTAAATGCAAATATTTTAGACGTGAATTCCTATCTCTAAGCATATCTTTCAAATTAAAGCATTTATTTTTCATTGATGGTATCGGTAGGCTCGCTACAGTACAAATTTAGAGATTAATAAAGGTCATGTGTGTCGAAGTTCATTCTTAACCTTTACCTCTATAGTGAGTCACATTTTTCTAGTTTTATACACTTGTCTCTGTAAACAGGTTTATGGTCCAGTATAACCACCATGGCACCCAAGAAGGTCGCCAATAAAAATGAGGAAGTTGTAGAGGTCTCGAGTCCAGACAGAGACGTTGTATTTGATACAATACCGCATGCCATTGATTCCATAAAATCCTGGAGGCAGATTTTCGAAACTCTCGATTATGAGATTAAGAACTTCTCCCATGATGCCGAAAAAAAACTTCGAGATATAGTGGAGTCTAAACTTCAAAAGGTGGCTACGCGACTGTGATTCCTAACTTACAACGACATGATCAGTTGGGATTTAGAGCGAGCGGATGTGCAGACGAGGGGTCATCATTGGCTCCTTCAGACTAGAACATATACAAGTAATGTATAAATTATCTTCCTGTCCCAAATACATTTATAATAAAGATTTTGTTAGTGAGTTTCAGAGGAAAGAATGTTTTGAGTCAGACCAAACGTATCCTGACATAATAAAAGAATGGTGGAGAAACAAAGAAAAATTCAGGGCCAACACACATGGTGTTTATGCCACAACATCTTTAAACGAGTATATGGTTTATGTGGCGATGATGTTATGTAGGCTTTTTGGTAAGGAAAGTCTTACCCACTTCCCAGTGGAATGGGTACCTCTTTTGCATGAGGCCGCATAAGGTTACAACTTCAATTGGGATAAGATTTTATCCGATAACATAGCGAGAGAGGTTATGGAATACTAGACTGCAAGATCAAAAGGCCAAACAATAGCCTTTTATATTTTTTCATACATCATGGATGCTATATGCTTCTCAACTCCTTTCCCTTTGATGAATTGGAGTTGGAATCTGACTTACCTGGAGCCTATTCATGAATATCATTCTAAACTTTGGGAAGAAAAAGCCAAAGATTCATTCTATGAGATTTGCCATTTCATGGTAATACCACTACACTAGATGCTATCTGACTTTGCACCCCCCTGCATTTTAGAGTTGGTCATAGGGAGCCTTCGGGCAATTGCTGACTAGTTTATAGAGGAGAGTTTCTCCTACATCAAAGTTTTTGGATGTTCGATTCCTCCACATGCACTCCCAAAATTCCTCCCCGATAGATTAGTGTGTAGGGAGGTAGATTATCAAATAGTAATGGGTGGAATCAGGATAGAATTAAAGGCAGCTCAAAAGAAATCTTGGCCTTTTTTTCCCGTTCAGATTGGAAAATTTTCACTTCTCAACTTGGGTCATTCAAAGGTTGAAGCAACAACACTGGAGGAGGTCAAATTGGTATACCTTAAGAAAAGGAAGCACTATCCTTACCAATTAGTGGGGAAACACATGACCCACTTCAATATGAAATCATATGAACATGAGAAGTCCCCTTGGGATGACATGTTCAAAGGGACTAAGACTTATAAAGAGGTGTTAGAACGAGTACAGACACTGTCGTCTGACTTGCAAGCTAGTTTTTGGACCTTTCATAAGCATAGACGAAGTGGTATGCCCAATGTATTGCAAGGAGAAGTAATCACCCTTCCCCATGAACAAGAAAATACTCCCCCGGGCTTCGAACGGGAAGCACATGAGAAGGGAAATCCTGAAAAAGTCCCATAGGATACTGAAAGGCCCCCACAAAATAAAGAGGCCTTACAGATGAAAAAACTAGAGACAAAAGTAGAGGGGAGGTCTAGGATACCTTCCGAGTCTAGTAAGCTCACTCCCCCTTCATCACCTGCTGTTGATGTCAATATGCCTAAGGCAATAGAAGGGAAAGGATCTACAGAGCTAGGAAGTCCCATAGCTTCCTTAACCCCCTTATAGTCCTTCTTTAGATTCCCACAGATGGGAGCCATATTTGTTGATGATCTCACCTCTATCTCCATAGATGATATTCCTCCTCCTGATTATTTTTTCAGCAGAAAGAGGAAGGTTGTCCTGAAACAAGAGATGTATATGAAGGAGGGGGGTATGGTAAAAAAGCATAAAGTCTTGCTAGATGGACAGAATTTGGAGGAGGAGGATTTCGCTACAAAGATAGCAGGTTCCATGGGAGCCATGGCAACAACAAACTTTTTTACCATGGGAAACATGAGAATGAGGAAAAAGAAGAGTAATAACATGATAGCTCAATTATAGTATCAGTTAAAGAATGTTGAGAAGAACATGAGAGAAGAGGTGAGTAAAATCTTGGAGTAGACCAGGGCTGTTGAAAGCCTAGAAATTCAATCACTCAAATCAAGCCTAGATGAAATGAACCAGAGGATACAAACAGGTCAGGTGCAAGTTTCTCATAAAAAAGAGCATGCAGAACAATTACAGGCTAAGTTAAATTTGATGGGAGGCCGGGTTATAGAATTAAAGGATTTCCAAACCCTCTCGCTAGAAACACATACAAAGATAGAAACCGAGCAACAAAGACTGATCTCCAAAATAGGGATCATCCAGAATTACTTTCAAGAGGTAAGAAAATATCTTGATAATATTATTTTACTAGAAAAGGAAGCTAAAGAAGCAAGGAATACTTTCCAGAAAGTGGTTGCATGGTTAAGGAATAAAGAGGCAACAAAAAATCTAAAGCTCTCTGTCACAGAACAAATAAAAGGAGACATCATGCTCAAGGTATGGGAAACTAGTATATCTGAGAGCAAGAAGATAGTCGAAGAAATCAAATATTATTGTGAAGGAATCTTCGATTCATTGGACAAGCAAGCATTAGGCATTGAAACAAATGACTGCTCCAAGTCACTAGGGTATATGTACATTGAAAAACAACAGTTGGACTGCAAAGAAGGTTTGAATAAGATTTAGATTGAAATTTTACAATTGAAGGAAATTGATGCCAACCTAATAAACATATGGTTGGTACAAGCCAGTTTAAAATTTCAAGTGATCAGGTTTTCTGACCAAGGTTTTGAAGACCAGTTCCCAAAGGTACAAAGAAAGTTTTATCTGTTTGAGACTAAAGATCTTCCAACACCTCCTAGAAACTTTGTCCATTTTCTGGAGAAACGTATTGAATCTGTAGCATCAAAGGAGGGAGAGACTTCAACTAAGCAATGAAGTATCGTTTGGAAACTCATACTTTTGGAAGGATATATAAACAAAAGTTAATCGTGCAATGGTTAAGATTGCAGTTTTGTAACTATTTTTCTCCTAGAAAGTAGGAGATTGTTAACCATCAAGTATGGATGACCATTGTATAAATATAGGGAACGAAGACTAAAAGAGGGATTTTTGATCTCTCTGAAAAAACATTTTTGAAGAAGTAATTTTGATGATACTCTAAATTAATAGAAATGCAGATCGAAGATTCCAGATCTTGTCACTTCTGAGTTATGTGTTTCCCTGTCATCTCATCTTTCTAATGTATGTTTAATTGATGAATGCTTAGCTACAATTTAGTACAACCCCTACTGTGGAAATTATTATTCTTTTTATTTCAAATCATTTACATTTTTTCCTCTGTATCTATTATCAACAGATACAAGACCTATATATGCTTTGATTTCAACATCATGTGCTTCATTAATATTTTTCTCATTTCATAGTCTTCTGTTACAATGTGAGATTCCTCTAAAATTGATGCCTCACTTTGCTAATAGTTTTATGTTTTTCTCCATATCATGCATGTTTCTTTTCTTTAAAATATGACTCAGATACAAGAAAAGGCCTACAATTTGGTCATATTATTTATTTGTGTTTTGACATCATTCTCATTACATTGTGGAATACAGATAACCAACCTAAAAGAAAAACACAGAGCTTTATCCTCCTTTACTTTCCTCCTTCATGACAATACCAGTTGCAAGGCAGCCTAACATCGAGCCCAGTCTCTCGGATCAAACCAGCATTGCTCTAAATTTATTTAACACTATTTTACAAACAACAAATAACTAGGTCGACATAGAACATTCATGGGAAACAATTGAGAGAGATATCAATATGCAGGAAAACTGGGAATTTCGACAGAGACAGTTGAGAAACCGACAATAGCCTTTACCTTTTTATCAGTATTTTTTTTATTCTTAGCTACCTCTGTTTTTTCAGATGCCTTGACAGTATACTTTAAAGCCTTAAAGTATAAACTCAGGAACAACATCTTTTTGGTGTCGTTGTCGGGGAACGAAGAAACAAAGTTTTTTCCCTGGGGAGATTGACATTGACGCTTTCTTTCTTTATTAGTGAATAAAGTTTGAAAACCTTCTAAGGCTACCTTTATCTTTCACTTGGTGACTCCACATTGTTTAAGCTAGATATTAACCAGAAAAACACCAGAAAGAATCCAGACAACAAGCAGATTTCACCTTTTTGGGACCCCGAAAAAATTCTAAAGTCAAGAAGATACTTCCACCAGACTCTCTCATCCACAAATAAAAATGTTCCACCTAAGTTTACATAGTTTGACTCAGAATATCAAGGAAGTGAATCAAGTATTCCACCCCTTTACGGGAAATACCCTGTTGGTAAATTCACACCCCCTGAATCAAATCTGGTTCTTCCTGTCTTTGATACTGAGGATTTCTCAGTCTTTTCCCACACCGATAGAAAGAGAAGAGCTACCTCACTTCCTGTAGTGACTCATTCTCCCTCCCTTCTCGAAGTTCAGTTTTGTACATCTCAAAACTCAAACAATTATCCTATATATCTTGATTCAACTTTTGTTGATTATCTTGTATTCTCACCCTATGGTTCTGAAGGAACCAGTCCACATTCCCCAAGCTCTTATTTCTCAAGTTTCTTCCCCTTCGATAATCAGTTTCTTGAAACCCATCCTTACAACCCCCAGACTTTAACCGTTAACTCCACAATGGCCGCGGCCGGAGGAGGTAGGGCTAGAGGTGCTGCCACGGGTGGTCAAGGAGGAGGAGCAGGTGGCTAAGCACCACCTCTTCAGATATTTGCAAAATTTGTTGCAAGATATGCCCCGTTGGTTCTACTGGTCCCTCTCCATGAGTTACCAAAAAATTACATGAAAAACCTGCCTAAGTTCACAGGAGAAGGCGACTTGACAGCAATTGAACACATAAATTTTTTTGATCAATTTGTCGACATTCTTGGATTGGAACATGAAGATGCTTACTCTAGACTCTTGAATCAAACTTTTGAAGGGAAAGTAAGAACTTGGTTTCGAGGCCTATCCACCGGATCTATACCATCATATGATGAACTTGAAAACTCTTTTATCAGACAATGGGGCGAACGGAAAGACCATGTTTATTATCTAATCGAATTTGGAGCTCTTCGAAATAAAAACTCTGAATCAATCCTCGCGTTTACACAACGGTTTAACAAATTGTACAATAATATCCCAACTGAGGTCAATCCCTCACAACCTGCAATGAAAGTGACTTTAGGTGGAGCTTTTGACCCCAACTTCGCCCTGTTATTAAGGGAGAGAAGATGAATAGATATTACCAAGATGCAAGATGATTCCCTTGAAATCAAATTTAATATGATGGCATCAAGAAAGATGAAAGCTAAATTCGATACGGGAAACAAAGAAATCAAGGTATACAGGGAGCAAGGAGCACCCTCTGGATCAGGAATATCTTCAGAGGACAAAATGGATGATATGGATAGAATCATCATAGAACTGTCAAACAAAATATCGAGAATGGAACTAGAACAAGATAAGAATGAACATTACCCTAGAAAGGAATTCAGAAAGAACCCTAACCCTCAAAACCACCAAAAACAAATTAATAATGAATATCAAAAGAACCAAACTCCTTTTAAAAGTGAAAACTTTGTAGGAGGACAAGACTTGGAGGATTTTGAGGAGTTAGAAGAGGATATGAACAATCTTGGCGATGATTGCCTACAACCTTACATAACAAGACACGATTATGAAAAGTCTTTGAATACAAAGTATGGGACCGAGAGTAGCAAGAAAGGAAGTGTTTTAGAAGATTTGACCTATTAGGGAATAGCGGATGGGATAATGGCTGAACTTCACTAGAAATACAACCTGAGACCTAGAAACAGGGTTTCTGCAACCGTTACAGTTAAAAAAATATTGTCGAGGTTTGAAATTGATGAACTAGTTTCAAAAAGCACTGAGAAACAGACTGAAGGGACTGAGGCTGCTAACATCCAGTTTACTAAAACAAAGACAATGGAAACACCACCCTTGAGCATGCAAAAACTAGATACCCCTGTTACTGAAATAAAGGCCCCTCAACTAAGGAAAACTGAAACGAAAGGGTCGGAGGTTCAAAACATAGAAATCGACAAAACCATTGGAAGTTTCAACCTAGAAAATGAAATCAATAAGATCAAAATTCCTATTCATCTTGTAGAACTAGCTAAAAAACTGATATACCAAAAATAAATTATTAAAATGATTAATTTTTCAGAAAATGAAAGTCAGGTCGATGTTATAAACATAGAGGATAAAAACCTAACATAATTTTTGGCCCATACTTCAAAGGTGCCAAATACACTGTTGCCCCTTTCTACATTAATTTGACCGTGCTCGACCATCTGCTCCATAATTATATGTTATATTCTGGGGTTTATAACAATGTGATGCCTAAATAAATCATGGATAGACTCAGCCTTGAAATCACCAGGCCTTATGGAGATTTATATTCTTTCGATTCGAGAAAAGTCAAGTGTATAGATATGATAAAGGACTTAGCTGTAAACCTTGCACAGGTACCTTCAAAAAGTGTTTTAATGGATGTAATTGTCGCAGATATACCCCAAAAATATGGCATGCTCTTGTCACGATCTTGGGGTGCCAAACTTGGAGGTTCCCTTCAACTTGATATGACATACACAACAATTCCAGTTTTTGGGGGGTAGTTCACGTGGTTGTACTGGGAAACTAGGTTAGCATTTACAGTCAGTGATCCTCTTATCCCAAATAATTATCTTATATATATTTTTGATTAGGATTTAGGTAATTGTATATTATCTATAGATGATGATGTGGATGTGTGTATAGAAGAAAATTGTACAGAAAATAAAAAAGAAAAAGAACAAATACAACAAAATGTGTATAACACTGGTGTTTGGAAAATGTTTTTTGATGGTGCCTCATCTTATCTTGGATCTGGGGCTGGAGTAATTTTTGTGGCACCTGATAACCAATTTTTTATCATGTTCTCTTATAGGCTTCAATGGAACATAGACCTCACCAATAACATATGTGAGTACGAAGCTCTAGTGTGAGGGTTAGAGGCCACTAGGAAAATGAAAATTAAGAACTTGGAAGTTTTTGGTGATGCCGAGTTGATCGTGAGACGGGTTAATTGCCAGTATCATGCCAAACATCCTAGGTTATGGCCATATCAAAATTGTGTTTGGGACCTAATCGAAATTTTGTTCTCCTCTGTTAATGTTCATTTCATCCTTGGAGCCAAAAATCAACAGGCAGATGCTCTAGCCAAAGAAGCTTCGACTTTCGCACCTCCCATTGCTTTCAAACTTAAGTATCATATAAAAATGAGACATAGACCTTCCATACCCAATAACATACAACATTGGAAATTTTTTGAGGATGATGAACAACTCCGAAAATTTCTAGAAATGATAGACGAGTTCGTCGAAACCCATGCCGACCAAGAGAACCAAAATGATCCTATTTGGATCATGCAGGAAGGGGAGGACCCCCAAGAGTTCCAGAATAAAATCGTAAATCAATGGATGTTGGTTTTAAAAAATAATTAGATACCCAAGGGCCCGATTCCCTTAGAAAGGATTTTTAGTCATGATGACATCCCTTTGAAGACTACCTTACAACCTCAGCTGGAGGAAGTCAAAGATTGCAATATAGGTTTTGATGAGAGTCCCAAACTAGTGAAAGTGTCCATGTACCTGTCTCTCGAAATCGAGAGTAAATATGTTGAGTTGCTTAGAAAATACAAAGATGTTTTTTCCTGGTCTTATGACGAGTTGAGAACTTATGATACAACCATCATGGAACATAAAATCCCACTAAAACCAGGCGTCAAACCTTTTAGATAGAAACTCAGGCAAATTAACCCTATCCTATTACCGGTGATAGAAAAAGAAGTCAAAAAACTCCTGGATGCTAAAATCATAGTTCCACTGAGATACTCTGAGTGGGTAGCCAACTTGGTCCCAGTAAGAAAGAAAAACAACGAGGTCAAATTGTGCATCGATTTCAGAAACCAGAATCGATCATCACTCAAAGATAGTTACCCATTACCTAAGATGGATCACGTCTTAGAAAAAGTAGTTGGAGCTAACCGAATGTCTATGATTAATGGTTTTTTAGGTTACAATCAGATCGCAGTGCATCAAGACGATAAAGAAAAGACTACTTTCACTACCCTGTGGGGTAATTTTAGGTATGATAAAATGCCCTTTGGTTTGATGAATGCAGGGGCTACTTTTCAGCGGTCCATGGATATCACTTTCGTGGGTGAAAGGGATAAATTTGTTGTTATCTTCCTTGACAACCTGACCATGTTCTCCAAATATGATGCCGAGCATCTAACACACCTTAGGCAAACTTTTGAGAAATGCCGAAAATTTGGTTTGTCACTCAACCCAAAGAAATCTCATTTCGCGATGCAAGAAGGTAAGCTCTTGGGCCATATCATGTCTAAAGAAGGAATCAAAATCAATCCAAAAAGGGTTGAAGCAATAGACATTATAAATTTTCCTAGAAATGTAAAAGAAATCCAGTCTCTTTTAGGAAAAATAAATTTCTCGAGGAGATTCATTCTTAACTTCGCTGAGATTGTGAAATTGATAACAAATATGCTCAAAAAGGATAGCAAGGTGAGATGGAATAGCGAAGCCAAAGTGTCATTTCAACTCATCAAGAAAGTAATAAGTGAAGCACTAATCTTGGCAAGTCCAGATTACACGAAAGAGTTTTTGATTTTTTCTTTTGCCTCAGAACATACCATTGCAGTTGTCTTGTTACAAAAAAATGAATAAAGTTTTGAGTGTCCTATTACGTTTTTTAGCAAAGCCTCAGAGATACTGAGTTTAAATATGATATAATGGAGAAACAAGCCTACGCAATGGTGAAAGCTCTGAAGGCTTTCAGAACTTATGTGTTACATTCAAAGATCATAGCCTATGTACCCTCTAGCTCTATTAAAGACATCCTGGTGCAACCAGACAACGATGGAAGAAGAGGCAGGTGGTTAGCTAAGATCCAAGAGTTTGATCTAGAAGTCAAGCCAACTAGAATTATCAAAGGTCAAGGTTTAGCCAAATTGCTTGCCGAATCAAATTTAAAAGCGCTTGGGATAAATCGACTGTAAGAGGACAAGGGATTCCTGGAAATAGGTGAGCTTTATATCACTGTACCTACAACCAAAATCCAAGATAAGTTTTCAACTTTAGTCGGGTATCGTGACATTGTCCATTACCTACTCACGCTTCAATGTCCTAGTGAGTTAACCTCGTCAAAAACTAGGACGCTAAAGTTACATGCTGTAAAATACTGTATCATAGACGCTAAGTTGCTTTTGAAAGATCCCTTGGGTTTTCTACTGAGGTTCCTAGTTGAGATTGAAATAGAAGAGGTTATAGATGAAGTCCATATCGGAGTATGTGGTGGACATCATGCTTGGTGAGAAACAACATATAAAATCTTAAGAGCCAGATACTATTGGCCCAAATTGTTCATAGAAGTAAACATTAAAGTTTGAAATTGCATCCCATGCTAGTTGTTCACACGCAAACAAAGAGTCCCTACCTTAGCCCTGATTCTAGTTAAATCTGAAGCCCTGTTTCAACAATGGGGACTTGATTTCATTAGATAAATTCATCCACACTCTAGCACGCAACACAAATGGATCCTAACTGCTACTGATTATTTCACTAAGTGGGTAGAAGCTATCCCCACAAGGAATGCAACTAACTTAGTAATAATCAGTTTCTTGGAAGATAATATCTTATCCAGATTTGGTTGCCCTCGAAAAATAGTCATAGACAATGCGTAGGCATTTAAATCGATGTCCATAATAATTTTTTGTCAAAAATATAACATCATACTAGGGCACTCCACAGCTTACTACCCACAAGGAAATGGTCCGACTGAATCATCCAACAAAAGCCTAATTATCATGATAAAAAATGTTTTGACTGAAAACAAAAAAGCGTGGCATACCCATTTAAAATATGCTTTATGGGCCAATAGAATAAGTACCAAAACATCAATCGAGATTTCCCCTTTCCAGATGGTATATGGCACTGATGTCATTTTGCTAATAAATCTTGCTCTGGCAGTAATGAAACCCTGGCAAGATTCCAATGAAGAGCCCAATGATGTTACCAGGAGAATAAACTAGTTGGTCGAAGTCCAACAAAATAGGGATGAAGTAAATGAAAAGCTGCAAAGGTATCAAGACAAAATGAAAGCCTTATTCGATCAAAAAGAGAAAGATAGAGAATTTCTCCCTGGAGATTTAGTCTTAAAATGGGAAGCTAAAAAGGATGACACTGGAAAACATGGCAAATTCGATCCAATCTAGTCTGGTCCATACAGAATTTCGGCCTTGGAAGGAAAAAATGCTTGGTTATTAGAAAACCTGGATGGAGACATTCTTAATGCCCCTATAAATTGGAGGCATCTCAAACACTTCATGCAATAATGTGTTTGTAAATTATCATTGTATATACCAGTTTGTTTTCATGCTTTTTGTAAATAAAAATAAATAAATAAATATATCTATATATATATATATATATATATATATATATATTAAAACATGTATATAAAATAAACTAAACAAAAGCTTCTTTCATGTCATTTGCTAAGGACTGTAATGTTATGTTATTCGCAGAAAAAGTTTATCGCGAGACAACAGACTTGAGGTACTGAAAGTCTCGAAATGCGCAGGTTCTCATATCAAGCCTCTCACAATGAAGAAGGTAATGAACGAATAATCTTTGGGCTGGCAATATAAGAGCTCATAAAGGTATGAAATCCCATTTTTTTTTTTTTTAAATCCAGATAAAAACTTTGAAAGGTACAATAAATAAATCATCATTGTCACAAAAAAAAAAAAAAAAAAAACTAAAATAAAATAAAATCTCTCTCTAAGAACAGCCATATGTATAGCAGCATGCCTAAACCCCTTTACCCTCCTCCTTGGCCACATTAAAGTCTTTTCTCGCCTGATCATAGACATCTAATCAATGAAATTTCCTGAGAACGGAGAGGTCTCGCTTTGGTCATTGGAAACTCTTGAACATATTTTCAAGAAAGAGAGCAGGTTGTGTTTTTCATTTTTTGAATTTGGCTTCGATCATAAACATGTCTAGGTTAATCATAACCTTATTAGTTATCCTAAAAGGAATAACTGATTGGTTTTTCTCAAGAAAGTTCCCTAGACTAAAGGTCAAAAGGTTTTCATTAAGAAGTCCTCTAAAACCCTTGATTTTTTAAGGCAAGTGAAAAGATTGACCCAGAGTGATTTAAATGAGTTTACAAACTTCGATCATTTTTCAAACAGATATCTTCTTGAATGTATTGAATACTCAATTATTGCCCCTACTTCAGATTAAAAAAAAACAACATGTACGGACAGATGGTGAAAGGAAATTCAATATTGATTGCCCCGATCTAGTTCAAAGAGATGAAGAAAGGAAATTCATACTTATTGATTTCCCTCATCTCAACATTTAAATGCTTATGAAAAGTGAAGTTTTGAAAGTAAATTCAATGTGGGAAGTCAGATAACTTCACCGAGGTATTGAACAGGCTCGCTGGCAGTGAAGCAATATCCTCATATCTGATAAAAGTTGTTATACATGAGTTAAAATATACTCTGGTAATTTATCTTCTTTTCAGCTAGATTCTATCATAGGTTTCTAAGATATCCTTACTAGACACAACGTAAATACTTGCCTTGATGCAAACAAAATCACGAAAATCCTGATAAGATTGATTAATTGGGTTTTTATTATCTTACACAATTTTTAGGTCAGCTTTAGGATAAGAAATATATTGAAAACCTGGCTCGAGATAGTGAGGATTTCTTTTTTGTAGAGTTTTCAAGGTTGACGTTGAGACCCTAATCTTGTTCAGTTTTTTCTCCTTATTTGTCTCACAGAGCCAAATCTTTGACTCCATTACCCAATGAAGGCACTTGGTCTACCTGTTCTTCTCGTCCCACAAGGAGAGGAGATCCCTAGATGGAACCTAATGTTGACACGAAGATTAAATTTTTCCACCCTTTAAAAATGAAGCTTCATGTTTTCCTGAGCCATGGAGACACCCTTAGTCCAAAATAGAAAGGAGTCAGAATCACCCATTCCTTTTCTGGTTTCGAAATTCGGTTCCTCTCGAGGTGTGATCTTCAACTATCCCTTTTTCCCAGTGCCGAAATCCCAAAGCCATTTCAAAATATTAAGAAATATAAAGTAAAAAGGGGGAAGAAATGAACGTTACCTTTTCTGTTGTTTACCACAAAGAACTCTTTAATTCGTAATTAATCAAATCCATAAACACAATTATCTCTCCCTTAGTCTTTCATGATTAGGTTTTTTCTCTGCTAAAGCATTTTCAAACTCTTCTCCTTCTAACTCCCAGTCCTCGATTCTCTGAAAAGTAAAAATTAAAAAGTAATTGTCCACTAATCATGATTAATTAAAGTTTTTTTTAATACAGATGATTAGCGCCTCGCTAATCCCATCGCAATTTTGCAATCTAGGGTTTACTTGTGACATGTCCCTTGACGACAGGATCCCCGAACTTCCGAAATGCGAAATTGTGTTTTCTTTAAACAAACCCTAAGATTAAAAGATTAAGCTATTTTCAAAACATGATTAATGATGACTAAGCTGCTTTTCACTTTTCGAGAATTAAGGAAAGCAGTGATTTTTGGGTTTTCAGTTTCGAAATCGCCGATATACGACAATATTAATAACAGGTAAATGCAAATATTTTTTATGTGAATTCATATCTCTAAGCATATCTTTCAAATTAATGCATTTATTTTTCATTGATGGTATCATTACGCTCTCTACAACACAAATTTAGAGATTAATAAAGGTCCTATGTGTCGAAGTTCATTCTTAACCTTTACCTCTGTAGTGAGTCACATTTGTCCAGTTTTATACACTTTTCTATGTAAATAGGTTTCTAGTCTAGTATAATCACCATGGCACCCAAGAAGGCCACCAAGAAAAAGGAGGAAGTTGTTGAGGTCTTGAGTCCATACGGAGATGTTGTATCTAATACAATATCGCATGCCATCGATTCCATAAAATCCTGGAGGCAGATTTTCGAAACTCTCGATTATGAGATTAAGAACTTCCCCCATGATGCCGACAACAAACTCCAGGGTATAACAGAGTCTGAACTTCACAAGGTGGCTACGTGGTCGCGACTCCTGACTTAGAACAACATGATAAGTTGGGCTTTAGAGTGAGCAGGCGTGCAAACGAGGAGCATTCTGGACAATCGAGGGGTCGTCATCGGCTCCTTCAGACCATAACATATACAAGTAATGTATAAAATGTATTCCTATCCCAAATACATTTATAATAAAGATTTTGTCAATGAGTTTCAGAGGAAAGAATGTTTTGAGTCAGACCAAATGTATCCTGACATAATAAAAGAATGGTGGAGAAACAAAGCAAAATTTAGGGCCGACACACATGGTGTTTACGCCACAACGTCTTTAAACAAGTATATGGTTTATGTGGCAATGATGTTATGTAGGATTTTTGGTAATTAAATTCCTACCCACTTCCCAGCGGAATGGGTACCTCTTTTGCATGAGGCTGCAAAAGGTTATAGCTTCAACTGTGAAAATATTTTATTCGATAACATAGCGAGAGAGGTTATGGAATACCAAACTACAAGATCAAAAGGCCAATCATCAGCCTTTTATATGTCCGTATACATCATGGATGCTATATGCTTCTCAACTCATTTCCCTTTGATGAATTGGAGTTGGAATCTGACTTTCCCGGTGCCTATTCATGAATATCATTCTAAAATTTGGGAGAAAATGCCAAAGATTCATTCTATGAGATTTGTCATTTCATGGTAATACCACTACACCAGATGCTATACGACTATGCACCCCCCCCACTTTTCAGATTTGGTCATAGGGAGCCTTCGAGCAATTGTTGACTGGTTTATAGAGGAGAATTTCTCCTACATCAAAGTTTTCGGATGTTCGATTCCTCCACATGCACTCCCAAAATTCCTCCCCGACAAACTAGTGTGCAGGGAGGTAGCTTATCAAATAGTAACGGGTGGAATAGAGATAGAATTAAAGACAGCTCAAAAGAAATCTTGGCCTATTTTTCCCATTGAGATTGGAAAATTTTCACTTCTCAACTTGGTTCATTCCAAGGTTGAAGCAACAACACTAGAGGAGGTCAAATTGGTATACCTCGAGCACAGGAAGCACAATCCTTACTAGTTAGTGGGGAAACACATGGCCCACTCCAATATGAAATCATATGAACAAGAGAATTCCCCTTGGGATGAAATTTTCAAAGGGAATAAGACTTATAAAGAGGTGTTACAACAAGTACATACACTGTCGTCTAACATGAAAGCTAGTTTTCAGACCTTTCAGAAGCATAGATAGAGTGGTTTGCCCAAAGTACTGCAAGGAGAAGAAATCACCCTTCCCCAGGAATAAGAAAATACTCCCCCTGGCTTTGAATGAGAAGCACAGGAGAAGGGAAATCCTGAAAAATTTCCACAGGATACTGAAAGGCCCCCACAAAATAAAGAGGCCTTATAGATGAAAAAACTAGATATAGAAGCAGAGGGGAGGTCTGAGATACCTCCTGAGTCTAGTAAGCTCACTCCCCCTTCATCACCTGTTGTTGATGTCAATATGCCTAAGGCAATAGAAGGGAAAGGATCTACAGAACTAGGAAGTCCCATAGCTTCCTTAACCCCCTTATAGTTCGCCTTTGGATTCCCACAGACGGGAGCCATATTTGTTGATGACCTCACCTCTATCTCCATAGATGAGATTCCTCCTTCTGATTATTTTTTCAAAATAAAGAGGAAGGCTTTCCTGAAATAAGAGATGTATATGAAGGAGGGAGGTGTTATCACTGAAATTTCGTCCGCACACGGTGACAAGAACTCCGCATCATCAACACAGAAAGACAGTCATTCATGGCACAAGGTTAATTCCACAGCACAGCAAAAGGGTCAAAACTATACAAAATGGCCAAAATATTACAAGGCGCTTTGCACCCACTGGGCGCGCGCGCACGTGCGCGTAACATCTTCGTACCGGGAGCGCATATGCGCGGCTGTGGGGTGCAAAACCCGCGCGCCTGCCAAACGGCGCATTTATGAAACTGGTCGGCCTCCCAACCACTAATGGATCGACTCCCAAGTCGATTTGACACCAAATC
>ML777363.1:1829832-1885943 GCA_009831015.1 Picea engelmannii
TTGCTAGAGACTCATTCTTTGGCAATAGACATAATCAACACCATTTCATAGGCTTTCCATCTCTCACTAGAGTGGATAAGCTTGGAGTTCTTTCACTCACACTTTCATCTTCCATTGTAAGGAGAGCAATCAGTTGAGGGCCTCAAGAGCCTTCCATTGGAGAGGGAAGAGACCCAAGTCCTCTTTCTCCATTGTGTATCTTTGGATTTCATCAATCAGACCAACTTATATATTGGTGATATTGGTCCATTTCTATTTGTTTTTATTTTTGTTCCTATGCTCATAGTTTCATTTAGTTTTTGTTTAATTCTTGTTAATAGCTTTGTTGTTTTCTTTCTAACCTTTTACCATACAGCTGTCATGACTAGCAGAGCCCAACTAGGCATGTAAGCACTCACTTTTTGCTCACACAGCGACGAGAAGAGTGCAAACAGGAGGTATGGTAAAAAAACATAAAGTCTTGCTAGATGGACATAATTTGGAGGAGGAGGATTTTGCTACAGAGATAGCAGGTTCCATGGGAGCCATGGAAACAACAAACTTTTTTACCATGGGAAACATGAGAATGAGGATAAAGAAGAGTAATAGCATGATATCTCAATTACAGGATCAGTTAAAGTATGTTGAGAAGAACATCAGAGAAGAGGTGAGTAAAATCTTCGAGCAGACCAGGGCTATTGAAAGGATAGAAATTCAATCACTCAAATCAAGCCTGGACGAAATGAACTAGAGGATACAAGCAAGTCAGGTGTAGGTTTCTCAGCAAAAAGAGCATGCAGAACAATTACAGGCTAAGTTAAATTTGATGGAAGGTTGGGTTATAGATTTAAAGGATTTCTAGACCCTCTCACTGGAAACGCATACAAAGATAGAATCCAAGAAGCAGAGACTAATCTCCAAAATAGGGATCATCTAGAATTACTTTCAAGAGGTAAGAAAATCTCTTCATAATATTATTTTACTAGAAAAGGAAGCTAAAGCAACAAGGAATGCTTTCCAGAAAGCAGTTGCATGTTCAGGGAATAAAGAGGCGACGAAAAATATAAAGCTCTCTATCACAAAACAAATCAAAGGAGACATCATGCTCAAGTTATGGGAAACAAATATATCTGAGAGAAATAAGATAGTCAAAGAAATCAAAGATGATTATGAAGGAATATTTGATTCTTTGGACAAGCAAGCATTAGGCATTGAAGAAATGACTGCTCTGAGTCACTGGGGTAGATAAACATTGAAAAAAAGTAGTTGGACTACAAAGAAAGCTTGAAGAAGATTCAGATTGAAATTTTACAATTGAAGGAAATCGATGCCAACCTAATAAACAGATGGTTGGCACAACCCAGCTTAAAATTGCAAGTGATCAAGTTTTCTGACCAAGGTTTTGAAGATCGGTTCCCAAAGGTACAAAGAAAGTTTTATCTATTTGAGACTAAAGATCTTCCAACACCTCCTAGAAACTTTGTCCATTTTTTGGAGAAATGTATTGAATGTGTAGCATCAAAGGAGGGAGAGACTTCGACTAAGTAATGAAGTATCATTTGGAAACTCATACTGTTTGAAGGATATATACACAAAAATTAATCGTGCAACAGTTAAGGTTGCAGTTTTGTAACTATTTTTCTCCTAGAAAGTAGGAGATTGTTAACCATCAAGTATGGATGACCATTGTATAAATACAGGGAATGAAGACTAAAATAGGGCTTTTTGATCTCTCTGAAAAAACATTTTTGGCAAAGTAATTTTGAAGAGACTCTAAATTAATAGAAATGCAAATTGAAGCTTCTAGATCTTGTCACTTCTGAGTTATGTGTTTCCCTGTCATCTCATCTTTCTTATGTATGTTTAATTGATGAATGCTTAGATACTATTTAGTACAACCTCTACTATGGAAATTATTATTCTTGTTATTTCAAATCACTTACAGTTTTTCCTCTGTATCCATTATCAACATATACAAGACCTGTAGATGCTTTGATTTCAACATCATATGCTTCATTAATATTTTTCTCATTTCATAGTCTTCTGTTACAATGTGAGATTCCTATGAAATTGATGCCTCACTTTGCTAATAGCTTTATGTTTTCTACATATCATGCATGTTTCTTTGCTTTAAAATTTGAATCAGATACAAGAAAAGGCCTACAATTTGGTCATACTATTTATTTGTGTTTGACATTATTCTCGTTACATTATGTAATAGAGATAACCAACCTAAAAAGAAAACAAAGAACTTTATCCTCCTTCATGACAATACCAGTTGCAAGGCAGCCTAACATCGAGCCCTGTCTCTCAGATCAAACTAACTTTGCTCTAAATTTATTTAACACTATTTTACAAACAACAAATAACTGGGTTGACTTAGAACATTCGTGGGAAACAATTGAGAGAGATATCAATATCTAGGAAAACTGGGAATTTCAACAGAGACAGTTGAGAAACTGACAATATCCTTTACCATTTTATCAATATTTTTTTTATTATTAGCTCCCTTTGTTTTTTCAAATTCCTTGATAGTATACTTTAAAGCCTTAAAGTATAAACTTAGGAACAACAAGACTGTTGATGAATTTTCTGCATTACACATTGATCAGGATCATGATTCAGAAGTCACTCCTTATGCTGATTTTTTCCTCAATAAAATTGCTAATCATCATATTGTGCAACTACCTAGTAATCGTATACCAAAGGGATTGGTTCCTTTGGAAATATTATTTGACGAGAATGATGTGGCATTGAAAAGGAAGGTATCCACTAATGATTCAGATATAACTGAGTGCAATGTGGGCACTGAAAGGGATCCAAAATATGTCAAACTATTAAGCAACCTATCAGGAAACCAGAGGGCAGAATATACTAAGCTGTTGAAATAATTTGCTGATGTATTTTCTTGGACTTATGAAGATATCATAACTTATGATACATGCATAATAGATCACAAGATCCCATTAAAATAAAACACCAAACCCTTCAAGAAAAATCTGAGGCAAATCAATCCTATGTTGCTGCCTATCATGGAGAAAGAAGTTAAGAAGATTTTATATGAAAAAATTATCATTCCTTTGAGGTATTCTGAATGGGTAGCCAATTTGGTCCCAGTAAGAAAAAAGAATGGAGAAATAAATCTTTATGTTGATTTCCGAAATCTGAACAGAAGCTCAAAGAAGGATAATTATCCTTTACCCAAGATGGAGCACATATTATAGAAGGTGACAGGAGCATCCAGGATGTCTATGGTTGTTGGATTTTCTAGATACAATCAGGTATCTATTTTGCCAGAAGACAGGGAGAAGATGACCTTTACCACTCCTTGGGGGACATTTATGTACCCCAAGATCCCCTTTGGTTTGATGAACGCAGGGGAAAATTTTCAGTGAGATATGTACATAACATTTATTGGACAAACGGATAAGTTTGTTGTTATTTGTTTGGAAAACATAACTGTGTATTCTCAGTCTAATAAGGAACAATGTGATCATTTAAGAAAGGTTTTCTTGAAATGCAGAAAATTTGGCCTCTCTTTGAATCTGAAAAAATTATTGTTTACCATGAAAGAAGCAAAATATTGGGGCATATCGTGTCTGCTGAATGAGTAGGGATTTATTCCAGGAGGTTTGAGGCTATACAAACTTTTTCACTCCCTAGTTCTAAAAAGGAGGTACAATCTTTTCTAGGAAAAATCAACTTTTTGAGAAGATTTGGGTCAAATTTTGTTGAGTTAGTTAAGTATATCACAACCATGTTGAGGAAGGATAGTGAAATAAAATGGACTGCTGAGGCCCGTGATTCTTTTGATCAAATAAAGAAATCCTTGACAGAAGCCCCGATTCTTGTCAGCCCCGACTACTCCTATTGCAGAAGAATATTGAAGGCTTAGAGCAACCCATTTCCTTTTTCAGTAGCACATTGAGAGATGCAGAAGTAAAGTATGACATTATGGACAAACAAGCCTATGCATTAGTTAAAGATCTTAAATCCTTCAGAGTTTATGTCCTGCATTCAAGAGTTATTGCTTATGTCCCATCAACTATTGTAAAAGAAATTCTTGTTCAACTTGATATAGATGGAAAAAGAAGCAAGTGGATTGGTAAACTACTTGAGTTTGATTTGGATATTAGGCCCACAAAATTGGTTAAAGGCTAGGGTTTGGCCAAGCTTTTGGCTGAATCAAATTTCTCAGCATTGGGGGTGAATTTCATTCACTCATGTTCATAAAATATGCAGGCTAAGATGAGTGATAAAGTTCCTCAAGTCATTTCTACATTGGAAGATTGTATCTAGTACAAAGACATTATATTTTTTATGAAAAATTTACAACCCCCAAGTGGTATGGAAAGGAACAAGGTGAGGGCCTTAAAACTCAAATCAATAAAGTACTTCCTTGTTGATAAAATTTTGCATTGGAAGGATCCATTAGGAGTTCTTTTGAGATGCCTAGATCCCCAAGAAGCCCAAAATATTATGTCTGGTTTTCATGACCGTTTATGTGGGGGGCATCGTTATTGGAGAACCATGACATACAAGATCCTCAGAGATGGATACTTATGGCCCAATCTGTTCATTGATGTTTGTTCTAAGATCAGAGCCTGTGCTAAGTGTCAGAAGTTCTCCAGAAAGTAGCAGCTTAAGTATTTTCCATTGAAGACTGTGGCATCCCCAGAACCCTTCCAATAGTGGGGCTTAGATTTTATCGAAGAAATCCATCTCACTTCCAGTGGCCAACATAGATGGATATTTACTGCTATAGATTAATTTAATAAATGGATCGAAGCTATTCCCACAAGGAATGCTTCACATAAAGTGATCATTGGTTTCCTGGAAGACATCATAGCAAAGTTTGGGTGTCCTGACAGAATCGTAACTGATAATGTTGCATCATTCAAGGTTGAACCATTAATTCAGTTCAATGAACAGTTTGGGATCACTTTTATTCATTCCACCCTTTACTATCTGCAGGGAAACGGGCTTGCATAATCCTCGAACAAAAGAATTATAAAGATCATTAAAAATGTGTTAGAGGATAAGAAAAAGGCATGGGATTAGAAACTCAAATTTTCTCTATGGGCTGACAGAGTGACAATGAAAAGGTACTTGGGACTTTCCCCTTTCCATATGGTATATGGAGTTGAGGCAGTTTTTCCTTCTCATCTTGCCTTACTTGTGGAAAAATTCTTCCAACATTATCAAGGGGAATCTAATCATATGATTAGAAGGATTCAATAGTTGATTGAAGTGTAGTAGACCCAGGAGCAGATTGTAGAAAAGGAAGTTGACCATCAACTGAAGATCAAGAAGGCTTTCAACAAAAATTTTAACAAAGAGGAATTTCAATTGGGCGATCTGGTGCTCAAATGGGATGCACCAAAGAAGGATAAAGGAAAGCATGGTAAATTAAAATATTTATGGATCGGTCCTTTCAAAATCTCTGAGGTATTCTCTAATAACACTTTCAAGTTGTCGAATATGGAGAATGAAGAGGTTTTTGGTGGCCCTGTCAATGGGCATTTCCTGAAAAAGTACTTTGATTGAGACTTGAGTGGCTCTTCATGTCATTGTAAATATCATTCTCTTTTTATTTTTGTTTCAATAACTAACCCCATAGCCCTATGATAAAGCACTATATCTACTCATTCTTGGCAGCTTGCACGGGACATGTCATCCCCTGTGGAGCCAATGTTATCACACCAAGTTGCCTTGGGTCTTTTAGTTTGTTTTCAATCTTTTTCAAGCCTTAGATTTTAATTTTTCTTTGAATAAGTTTCATCCCTTTAAAGTTATGTTTGTTAGGACCACTTGGATGACTAAACTTTTAAGTCATAGCTCATGTTTTGATCCTTGAACCCTTTGAACTCATGGTTTATTCTTTTTGGTCCCTTTCATGATTTGTCCCTAGGTTGATACCTCCCATGATCAGGCTGATGTGACACACCTCTCTCCTCACTCATGACCTCATAAGCATGCCTCATTTTCCTCACTTACCTATCTAATCATATTTTTGAATTGGAAGCGCTTCCTACTCATCAGGAAGTTCCGTAGTGCCTATCCAATTTGTCATACTTCCACCTCAAGTCATGATTTCCACAATTGATGTCATGTCCCTTGTTTTCAATGCTAATAATTAGTTAAAGATTCTTACCATATATTGCATTTAAGAGACTTGTAATGGTTTATATTTTTGAAAGGATCAATAGTGGTGCGCCGTGCGAATTCACAAGTTTTGATCAGGTGATAATAAGGCAACCAAGCTCAAGACTGAAGTGGGTTCAAGGGCCTAGGTTTTCACAAAATCACCCTGATATTTCATTGAACATTCCAACAAGCGTCTACTACACAGGTATCCCCTATTCCCCCCCCTATGCATATTAATTTTCGCAAGAAATTTGCACTCGGGTTTTGGTTGGCCAAGTTTGCACATTCATAGGAGGCTCGTCTTTGCATGATAGCTTGGCCTTCTTTCATTTTTAGACCTGTATCTTCATTGCTTATGTCTAAGTCAGTTTATTGTTTCTTTCCTCAGTCATTTAGATTGCAAGCCTGTAAATAACCTATCCTCTGTGTATGTGTTGTTCTACTTAGCAGCACTGCTTAACCTCTCGCTGCTTCCCTTGCCTCCTTTCATCTCAAAATCAAGCGTTTTACTCAGTTGTAAAGGGTCAACCTTGTATATTTGAAACTCTATTCAAATCCTTCCTTATCCTTACCATCCCTTGAGCCTTTCAGGAGCCCTCATTCCGAGCCATGGAGACCCCTGAATCGAAGAAGGCACACAAAGGAGGCAAGATAGTTAGAAGAGAACTGGTGGAAATGCATCTTTTTGATACAGAGACCATGGCTAGAGAGGCCTTTCAAAGAGTAGGGTGTCTCTCTTTCTATCAGAACATGTAGAGAGGCCACCCAGAGGTAGAAAAAGAGTTTGCATTACATTTTGATTGCAGGAAAACCAAGGTTGGGGATTTGCAATTTGAGGTAGTTGAAGCCTCTATCTCAGTTGCAACAGGGATCCCCATTACAAGTGAAAAGTGGTTCAAGGCCATGGTTTTGAGTTCAGCCTATGCAAAATATATTTTTAAACATGAATATCAAGCCAATGAGTTGTCTAAGAGTATGCCAATAAGTCAATTGGTTGAACAGTTTGACAGATTATTGAAGATCATACAGAGGTATTTTACATGTGAAGGGAGATTTAACACATTGTACCATTACCATATAATATTGTTGCTACATTTTACTAGTAAGGTTGAGATGAATATTCCCTATTACCTGTTAAGAATAATAGGTAAAATGTCAGATAGGGTTCAAGCCAAATCTAAGGATGTGGATTCTATCCTTTTCCACTCTGGATTGATCATAATGTTAGTCTCTGAGGAATTGGGAAAGAAAGAGATTTCATGGGATCATTTTGTGGTTAGTTCTCACTTCAAGATGAATCTAACATCTACTCCTCAATCATAGATTGCAGGTCCTGTGTCTCCCACCAGTGCCACTAAAGCAGGGACCAATAGGAAGAGAAAGGGTTGAGCCCTTGTTCAAGTTTTAGAGATTAGAAAGCAGGTCATGGAAGCCGAGGAGGAAGTTTGTCCTTCTCCACATAGAGAGTTTTCACCACCTTATCCACTAGGGTTAGAAGAGATGCCTTATTCTACCAAAGTTACATCCAATAAAGGGAAGAAGTTTCTCTTTCCCTCTTCTCCTCCAGCAGTTGAAATCAATGGTAAAAGACCTTTCACAGGGTTATCAATACCTAAGGAGGTTTTCCAAGAACATCTTTTTCCAGAAACCCATGTTCTAAAGAGGAAGGGAAAAAGCATTAAAAATCCCATGGAGGAGAAATAATAAACCTTTACTCAGAGGAATAAGGGTAAAGGTATATTTCAGTCTACTAAAGGAAAGAAAGAAACCTCTGTACATAAGGGTAAAGGTACTAAAAAACCTTTGGAGAGAAAAGATGAAACCTCTCAGAAAGGCATTAAGAAGCCTGTGGTTAGAAAAGATGAAACCCCTATGTAGAGAAATAAGAATAAAAGTAGAGCCAACAAGGATTAACCTAATGCAGTAGAAAAGACACTTCCCATGCAGGAGGAATAGGAATTTGAGGAAAATCCTATTAAGACTGAGCATGCCGCTACCCCTCCTAATAGTCAGACCTACAAAAGACTTATCAAACAACTTAGAGATGCAATAAAATAAATAGCTCGTATTAAAGAAGAAGACAAGGTCCACTTGGCTTATATGGAAGAGCTCATGGTTGGATATAATCATACCCTTGACTTGGAAAGGTTTGCAGTGAGAAAGGATCTGCCCCTTCGTAAATAACTGAAGAATCTTTACAGACAGAACATAGCCTTTCAGTCTCAGAACAGGAAGTTAAAGGCAGAGCTGAAACACTTTCAAGATGAGGTAGCCCAAATAAATTTACAGTTGTTGGTTGAAGTTTCCATTGAGGATGATAAACCAACAATTAAGGAGAGCACAACTACATTGAAGAATACTATCAATGATAAGAAGAAGAAGTTTGTTGTGCCAATTGAAGATCGTCTTTCTACCAGAAAGAGTGTGAGGCTAAGTGTTAAAATGACAAAATAACTGGTAATGGTAAGCCCCATTTTTTAGAATTGTTCCTTTGTGGGAGGGTTAACTGATATGCACATACTAGATGTACCATCATACAGGCTGGTAATCGTTTAACTAGCTAGGTTTTGAGTTTTTGCTAAGTGCTAGTTTCCCTAGTGGTAAAAAGGCACTACCCATTGTACAGTCAAGGCACTTAATTGAAATGGTTTTGTCATCATGAAAGACCACAAATTTCTCTGCACACTTTCAATATTGAAGCTGCTGATATTTTTGAAATTATACCTATTCTGCACACAGACGCAACGTAAGTGGCGCTACCTAATATTTGGCAGAGAACAAAATTGTCATACAGGGGAAACACAGAGGCGCTACCTAATTGCGCTACGTAATATTGCACAGAGATCGAAGTATGTATAGATATTCATCTCAGTGGATGTTATAACCCTAATTTACACCAGACATGCTTACCTGACATCGGACCATCTCAAATGTCTTCTTTGCCAAGCCAGTACTAAACACCTCTTCTTAAAAACACCCTTTTTAAAGGACCACGTTCCCTGCTCCACTACAGCCCATGTGTACACTCTAGATGACTCACTACAGCCCACATGTACCTACAAAAGCACGGAAAAAGGAAATTTGTTGATAGAACACACAACTTTGGGTAAGTTAACTAAACCTTTCGACCATGCATGGCCAATCATTGAACCAAATACCTAGCTCCTTCTAGCCTATAAAAGAAGGGGTAAGGGTCCCGTTTGAAAGGAGGAAAATCATAATAAAGAAGCTATACCCAATTGAGCACCCCCCTTGTCCCAACCTTTATCCTTGCTTGTGCAAAGAGAAATATAGAGAAAAGTAGTTGGAGGACAGTTGAAGAGGAGCCCATAACCAATTTTGAGGAGTAGTGTCGACCACATATTGTAAGTTTACTCTTGTGAAGATTAATACAAAAAGGAATACTTTTCCCATCTTGCTATATCATGTGTTCGATTTGAATGTTTATTTTATGATATTTTCATAGCTAACCCAACAATTAGTATATGAAATGCATGTTCGCAGCTTTTTGTTTGTTCATGTGTGAATGCAGGTCAGATTTGGGAGGAGGCTTGCAATCAAAGAGTGAGTGAAAGAAAAGGGATCAACATCAAACAAAGGACTTAAGGTAGAGTTACCGAATCTCATTTACACCTTTGTATTGCATGAATGAGGGGTTTTGTGTTGGGAGAATTAGAAAGAGTAGAAGCCTTTGAAATGGTCATTTTCTACATGCATGATTAGAGCCCTTAAATGATAAGTCCGTAGGAGGGATTCCCACCCACAACATAATTGGTGACCATACTGGGGATCTCTAGGGTTTTCTGGGAGTATTTTTTGGGTATTTTTAAAAATTTGTTTCATTACTTGTTTTAAGAGTTTCAACAAAAGTCTGAGCTAGTAGGTATTCCAGTCTTCCATACGAGTATTCCCTGGTTTCTTTGCTTGGCTGCATCCTCATTTCGGGAAGTCACAGAATTACATCTTGCCTATGTGTACAGGCACCCAACTTTCACACAGCCTGCGTGGACACACTAGCTGATGAAGTGACAATAGCGTGGTTAAGTTCATAAATATTTTATTAAAGAGGCAGTCATCCTCTTCCCTGTCATAAGTGATCCTTCTCAAGGGTTTTATTAAAGTCATTTTGGTCTCTGTTTTTGTATTTTGTAGCTTAGGTACCACCTCATATTGGTTTTTTTCTATGAAATTTTCCTTGGATTGGTTTTTCTTTTTTGACAAAGTAAGTTTCTGAGTCTTCAAGAGATTATGGTTCTCAATACTAGTAGTCCTTGTCGGTGTTTGATTGCTTATCTTTTCATTTTTTGAAGAGGTGTAGAGGTACACGTGACCTGCATAAGGTCTACATGCCTGTACACATGCCCTGACGTTTTACAGCTCGTGTGCACATGCTAGATATTGAACTATCAACGGCATGCCTATTGAGAAAATTTTTGTTCAAGGAGAGACAGTCATCCTTTTCCTTGTCAAAAGTTATACCTCTTAGGGTTCTTGGTCTCTTTCATAGCAGTCGACAACTTAGGTTTGATCACAACAATAGCTTTCTTTTTCATTAAAAAGTTTCCCTCAATTTTTTTCTTTCATAGGGTTTTTAGACAAGTGTGAGAGTCTTCTTTCGTCAGTTTGTGTGATATTGTCTATAACTCTTTGTGATCTGTGCTTAGGCCAGAAGTTTTCTTAGTATTTCCTTCTCGTCATTTTTCCTTTTTGTTTTGTAAGAATTAAATAAATAAATAACTCTTTTATTTCTTGATTTGGTTAAGAAGTTGTTGGTTTGTATAGATAACAAGGAAAAGTTTTGTTTTCATAAGTTCTTGGTTGTTTAATTAGGACAACAAGTAGCTCGCAGTCAAGCAAAATCCTGTTTTGAGTCTGTTGTTCAAAGATCTTAGAAAAAATTGGTTTTTTTTGTTTGAAAAGTTGATTCAGAAGAAGTAATTTTGTTTCCAGTTTTCTGTTTATTTTTTCTTTCGTCTCTCAAAACATAACTAGTTTCACTTTCATAACTTTTGACTTAAGACAAGCCATAAAAATTAATGATTAATTAAAATCAGCTAGACTTTATGTTTGTAGGGTCCATCAATTAGTCTAGGCTAGAGCCTTGATTTAGGTTGGAGAGGAAACTCTTCAAGGTTGCAAAACATACATAAGAGTCTGTTCTAGGGAGTGTTAAAAGTCCAGTATCATGAAATTTATCAGGGACCCCCCTTTAACATAGGGGATAAACACAAGGTTGCGTGTGTTATCGGACTAATCGGTAGGTGCAGACACTAACAGATCTCCCTAGATCCACCTGGATCTAGAACAAAATAGGACAGGGCAATACTCTTTCCCTAAGTTGTAATCATTGAATTTGCTAATAGGGAGGAATAGATAACATACCTTGATATCGCTCCCTTAGGTCTCTGTTGATCCCGCTTCACTCCAGTGCTCTCGTGAAGTCAATTCCAAGATGACAGAAACCAACCAAAGTGAAGATAGAAAAATATATTCAATGTCAACTTATGCATATGATCAAGGAATTACACAATGAAGTAAGAGAGACTTTATGGGAAAGGGACATGCCACTGTATCATATTAATTGAAAGTAGAAGATACAAACTAGTCGCCTTGATTTCGCAAGCTTCCTTTTAGTGGCTCTTGGTTCCAACACACACACTTTTTCTTAAACTTGCATGAAGAAGATCCAATATCTCTTGATAGACCAACTAGAGTCTCCAATCTTTTGTCTCAACAAGGTTCTTCACACAATTATTTCACCAATTCTTCATTCAATCTTGCTTAACCTTTTCCATGAGAATCCTTTGAATATATAGGAGAGTGTGAGATGGTTACATGGATGAGAATGATCCCATCAAATCAGAAAAGCCAGTAAAATGACAACCATACGAATGCCAACTCATTCTCTAGAAGATTCCCTTCTAGAACCCTCGAGACCTCTTCTCTTTCCAAAGCTTAAAAACAAGTTCACACCCTGTGTATAGAGAAAACTATGAGAAGTTTTCACCCTAGATGAAGGAGGCTTGTGACAATGAAGCATTCTCGCACCCTAGGCTATAGGCAGCCTGTGAACCCACTTTAAAAATATGTATTCTGGAAGTAGATAAATGACACTTTTCTCAGGATAAAGTTCTAGTTGGGAGCCTGAATACACCCTTGTTAAGATATCACCAAGATGACCAAAATTATGTGTAACAACATGTGGAAAGGTATCAAAGATAACCCCTCCAAATCCAAACCAATCGTAGTGGAGAACACATATAGAGGGCTTGTCTTGGGATTCCGTCGATTGCATTTTCCACGGAGCTTCATGGGTCTCGAATCCGTTTGAGGTCCTCAGTTGTCTTCCAGACTACTTTCTTTCGATACCCTTGATAGGTTTTGTGCTCGATACCCTACTCATTGTGGTCTACCCGACTCTTGACTGTACCCGCCTGGTGACTGTTCACGTGCTGGCAACCTAGTTGCCTATATTTTTAGAGACATACATAGGTGACTCTGGGGGTATACCATGGTACCTAGGACAAACATCAGGCCATGCTTTGTAGAGTATACCTAGAGGGTGCTTCTGTGTTCAAGTTTCACTTGCACCGGTAAGTTTCTCTAGTGTTGGTTGTTGTAACTATTCTTCCAACTAGTATAGTGTCTTCTTGTTTTATCTTGTAGGGAATTTTTTCTAGTGTGTGCTTTTTTTGAATGATTAGTAAGCCCTAGTGTGTATTTGATCTTCTCACACAGTGGAGGATCACGAGCTCTGTCGGTCATGAAGGCTTCTTGGCTTGCCACTGGTTAAACTAGAGCCACCCCCACAACCGCTAAGGTGAAAGCTAGACCAACAAGGGTCTTTTGAAGCAACCATGTCACAAGAAAACATTCATGACCAATATCCAGAGGAACCAAATATTTCATACGTTGGAGTGGAATCTCTCAGTCCACCCGAAACTCCAACTACTGATCTTTCGGTGGCCATCATCGTACAGATTTATCCTTACGGGCGCCAGACAGTGTCACACACAACAATGGAAACAAATGTTGCCACTTCTTCTAGGAATTATTATATTCCCACTACGGCTGTCACCATAGAGGGTGTTCCACCTCCTAACCCATCATCACTGGTCCTAGCCACCATGGTCTCAACTGCCTGTACCTTGAGTAGTAGTCCGATCTCATCTTTGGCGGCAGCCACTGCTCCTTTCACACAGAGTGCGACAGGCACTCTATTCTCATACAAGATTCCTAGCTCAGGTACAAGACCTGTACTATCCTACTCCACTTTACATACGTTAGCTCTAGGGACAGGGAGCTCTAATGGTCCTCTGCAAGGACCCATGGGGGGAACTTCAACTCCTTTTAATGCTTTCCCTTATGGGGGAGGTCATATACCTCCTTTTTACCCTTTGATCAGTGGTACCCACCAACAATTCATCGGGCCAAACACACACCATAGTTCATTTGGAGTAGGGAGTCAAGGACCACCTTCTCATAATATGCCGGTAGGGTCGACACCTTTTTATTTCTTCTGTGCGTTTGGAAACAACGCTTTCTCGTCAGCTGCTTTCTCGACTAGGGGAAACCCCTATTATGGCCAACCTAATCCAATGCAGGGTAATATTCCTACATAGGGGGAAAACCCAAGAACTTCTTCCACATCAAGACCTTGGAATTCTTGGCAAGTATCAGTTCCCTCGTTAAGAATGCTAATCTATGGAAATTATTTTCACAACCAGTGGAACCCTGGGTAAGGTGAAATACCTATGCCCATGGGATTGGCATGGGGCAACCCTTCCCAAAGTCCTCCAAATGTAATGCATGCCCAACCATCTACGTATTATTTCAGGAATCATCCGATGATGTCTCCTCAAATGCAAAATCCATACATTGGTCATGGTGATGGTTTTTACCAGAACCCTAGCCAGCAACCCAACTTTTCCTGGCAACCTAGTGCTAGTTAAACTCCAGGCCCCTTGTTCCATGGTTATCACCAACAACCCAAACTACCTTTCCCGGAAACATTGCACTTGCCAGACTTAACAAGGTTGTTGAATGACCCTATTTGTCACGATCCGTGTTGGCCCCCTATGCCGACGAAGTTGCCTTCAGACATACCAAAGTTTGAAGCCAAGCCTAACGAGGATCTAGGAGATCATGTGGCTACTTTTCACCTTTGGTGCTCATCTAATTCATTGAAAGACGACTCTATACAGTTGTGATTGTTTCAACGTACTCTCAACGGGAGTGTTACGAAATGGTACATTGATCTCAACCACTCAAGATACTTTTCCTTTAGCAAATTGGCTATGTATTTCCTAAACCCTTTCCAATTACCAGTGAGATATGACGTTGGCATAGAATTGCTGGCCAATTTCGAACAAACAAAGGAGGACCATATCTCTGATCACATCCGAGAATGGAGACGTCAGAAGAGTTTGATTAAGGTACCATTCCCACCAGCATTCCTTCTTGAGTGGTTCCTTAAGTCTTTGGTCCCACAGTTATCCAAAGACATCGCGACGTCGGGAGTGTTTTCCGAAGAAGATGCAATCATGAGAGCTCAACAACTTGAGCTAATCTATTCTCAATTTGATTTACTGTATGAGATCTTGCTAGATGTGCCATGATAAATACTTGATAAAACTAGACATATATATGGACCACATACCGATGGTATTGTTTGTTCAGCACAAACAAAGCCCGTTGAACAGCTGACAAAACAATTACAACAATTATCCATATAACACACAGTGGCCTGCTCGACAACTATTCCGACTTCTCCCCCTACCCAAACATCAGATGTACACAACGTGAAATCGACAAATCCAAAGGACACCCAACAACCTGATGAAAAGAAGAAACAACATAAGAAGGGTAAGGGGGATAAGAAACCCACTAATAATGTTGGTGAGGGAAACACCGAAAAAAGGAAGTTGAGGTATCCATGTAGTCTGTGTGCGGAAGACCACCCGACTCACCAATTCCCTCGACTTGTAGAGGCCCAAAAGTTATTATTATAAAAACAACCAACTGTGTTAACAACCCCTTTTCAACATGGCCAAAATCTAACTCAAGCCTCTACAAGCGTGGAAGGGGGAAGCAAAGGACCCCCTCCATTGTCAAACAATCCTGCATCTGCAAATGTGTATATGATGAAAGGTGATGCCTGTATATCGACTAGAGAACATGATTACAGCAAGACAAGCGCCTCTAAGAAGGGTAAAGAATATGAAACCCCATCTCTCCCTCTCCAGATCGAGAAGATGTTGGGTGAAACCATGAAATGCATCCCAAAAGGAGCGTTTAAGAAATCTTCTCACAACCTAAATGCAAGGGCCACCCAGAACTACTCTGTGGTGGAGGATTTGTCTCAAACCCCTTGTGCAATATATGCTTTGGAAGTCCTCCAATGTTTCCCTTCCCAAAGAAAGGCTCTATTGGTCGTTTTAGGATCCATCGAGACTTTTAATCCAGGTACAATCATTCTTGATATGACCGACTTAAAACCTCATCTCCCTTACCATGTAGCATTCCAGATAATAGTGGCTTACACCATGAAAACTTTTAATCGGAACATTTTCTACATAGTGGTTGATGAGGGTGCCTCAACATGTGTAATGTATTTAGCGTGTTGGAAGGCCATTGGCCATCCTATTTTGTCTCCGTCACCTACTCTTATTACCGCTTTCGACGATCGTTCGTTCCAACCACATGGCATTATCCCCTCTTTTCCTATGCAGTTAGGAGGAAAAACTGTGTGTGTCGAGGTTGAATTGGTTGATGCATCTCTCAACTACAATCTCTTGTTAGGAAGGAGTTGGACCTATGCTATGCAAGCAGTAGTAGCTATAGTTTTCCGGGTCTTGTTATTTCCACATGAGGGCCAAATTGTGACCATTGATCAGTTGTCTTTTTCCCATCCTAACCCTTCATTGGGGGCATCTGTGGCCCCAACGATTGATAACCCTCAACCCGGTGGCATCAACATAGGGGTTGTTTTGTTCCCACCTTTGATCGGAAATTTTGATTACCCACCTCCTCAAGGCAATGCTAATTTCATATCTAACCAGCATAAGGTTGAGGTGTTCCAAGTTTTGTCATTTCGCTCAACTTACTTCAACGATCCATGGATTCTTCCTCCCCCATAGACCACGATGGAAGGGATAGGGCACCATGGTATGTCCATGCCCTTGTCCATGACAAAAGTAGTGTACTCTTTATTCCAAAAATCTTCCATCGACCCTGATCCAACTCCCACACAAGAGTTAGATCTGATTCTAGAGCCTATTTGGGCTCAAGGTTCCCTTGCTGATACAATTTTTTTAGACTTAGTCTTTCCCTCAGACGAAGCAATCATGGAAGCAATGACTAGTCTGGACAAACCCTGGGATGATCTCCATCATAGATCTTATTTCCTCCCAAAGTTAAGTAGAATTGAGGTAGGGGAATTCACCTTAACTATGACTGGACATAGTGTTAATATTATGGTAGTTGCGGGAGGTATTTACCTCCACGTGTAAACCTTACGAGAATAGAAAAATTTGGAAAGAAAGAGAAAACCCTAATGAGTTGGCTAATAACCCTAGAAGTCTTGTCGGTTCAAGAAGATAATTTATATTAGGTTATTAGCCTCCAAGAGAAGAAGTTGACCAGAAATAATAATAATATACTGAACAAACATGTACCCAGAAGGAGAAGTCGGCCCCAACAAATCTGGTAGAAGCACTATAAATACATGGCGCTAGTTCTCATTTGACACATCTCAGAATTGTAGAGAAGCAACTAGTGTGCACTACAGTTCCCAGTTTGGTGTGCACGTGTGGAGGAGAGCTACAGGTGCAGCTGCTGCAGCAACCAGTTTTCAATGTTGGGTTGGACTATCTCTTGGCTAGGGTTTGGACTATCTGATCAGCTATTGTTGGTGTGTTATCCTTGGAGGAAGATGCACTACACCTTGTTTGGCTATCTAGCCTAGGGTTTTCTTTCGGAGTAATTCTCAGTCAAGGTTAAGGTGCTCGGAGGGTGGCTTCGGCCTATGGTTGGGTGACAAGGGTATTGTTAATGGTAAAACGAGCACACATACTTCATATTCTAACAGGTTATGTTCCCACACCTCCTTCATTCAGTCTAAATGTTGGAAGGAAACATAGTCGCTAGGATATTGAGCTCGCGGGGGAACTACTGCTAGGGTTACTAGAAGAAGCAACTTCCAAGACAGTGTCGCTAGGGTTACTAATAGGAGCAGTTGAAGAAACCCTAATCCTCTTGTTGAGGAACCTTAAGTGAATATATTGACCTAATCTTTGAATAGATCAATGCGCTCTAGCCTAGCGCATCTCCTGACACTCTCAGCAAGCCAAGACATGAAGTTTGAATTTCTAGTCAAATCTAGGGTTTGACCAATTCAAGCAAGCCATGACTAACTCTATGAAGTCTGAGAATAATTTAGATGGAGCCTCTAACTTCAGAGCATGGAAGACAAGGATTGACCTCATCCTTGCCAAGAATAATGTTCTGGATATCATGAAAGGAAAGATCGTGAAGCCATAGTTTGAAGAAGGAAAAGAGAAGGAACCGTAGAATGTTGCAGCTATGGAGAAGTTCAAAGATGTTGACATCAATTCCATGAGTATCATAGTGGATTCTATAAAATACCACTTGATACCCTACATATCCCATCTTGACTCATCAAAGAAGATGTATGATGCCCTAACAAATCTCTTCTCAGTTAGAAACATTGGACAAGTTATGAGTCTGAAGAATGAGCTCTGTGACATGAAGATGAATGATGATGAAAGCATAACATCATACTTTGTAAGGATGTCCTAGTTAAGAGATCAACTACAACCTATTGAAGAGATCACTTCAGAGAAGGAATTGGTGAACATAGTACTCAATGGTTTTCCTAAGATGTGGGATGCATTTTCCACAAGCATGAACACAAGGAAGGAGTATTCGACATTTGAAGAACATTGGACTTGTTGTTCTCAAGAAGAATCAAGGATCAATGCAAAAGAGAAAACCCAAGGGAAGTATGATGATGAAGCCTTCATAGCAAGATTCATGAACTTTGGGAACAAAAGGAAGTTTGGCTGAAGGAGGAAGCCAAATCAAGAGAAAGACATTTCAGAAATACAATGCTTCAACTGTTGAAAGTATGTTCACTACAAGAATCATTGTCCCGATCTAAAGAAAAGGAGGGAGAAACATGAAGCATCAATTGCCAAAGAAAAGGACCCTACAAAGAAGACTAAGTAGCATGGAAGAGACTTATTCTTCTAAAAGGTAACGACACTCTTCTTATTTCTTGCACATATCTTGTTTACATCGTCTCTGTACATATCTTGTATATATATCTCTTGGAAGATAATATGTTCCAAGAAGAAATATACCTATGGAAGAACAAACAAGATGAAAATAGATATCATTAGATAATACACATGAAAATAATGAAATACAAATCATGTGGAAGCTATTGCAAGATAAGCCGAATCAATCATGAAGAGACTTAGAAGAAGTAAAGACAAAAAGAAGTCAGCAATCGATAAGAAATTGGAAAAAGACTTATGACGTTTTGTAGAAAACAACAAGATGGAAGCGTGGACTTTGTTAGACAAGAGAGCCAATTATACATTGCAGAAGACAATAAGAATGTAGATGGAAGCATGGACTCTGTTAGATGGAGGGAGTCGATTATATGCACTTATACATGAAGAAAGGATTAGGAGGGAGCTAATCCTATGATCCATTGAAGATGATGAAATATATATATCCATGGTAGTAGCCATGAAAGACAGTACATGTTCAGTTCAACCACATAAGAAGACTTCTTTGAAGAGAAGCCTTAAAGTATTCCCGGTTGCCCATCTAGATCCGTGATCCTATGATGAAAGGAAGAAGTGGAATCTCTAGGGCATGGAATCTATAAGAAACTCCATGGACCCAAGAGCTAAATAAAAACATGAAGAAGAACATGAGGATTCCAAGAAAGAAAGAGAAACCAGAACAACTAGTCATTGTATCAAGAATCACAAGATTACTAGCCTGATATGAACTCACTAAAAGAAATCAAGCAAAATAATTGAAAGTCATGATGAAGAGCAGTGTATGGAAGACTTATGAATGAAATCATTGCAAGATCTAGAACTAGAGATTATCCCATATGGAGGGAGAATACTATGATGATTACTTGTTCTAGTACACCAGACATTTTACCACATGAGTCATTATATCATCTGCAACATCCATGAGTTGGAGTTCTACATCATATGAATGCAAAGAATGTTTTCCAGAGAAATTGAATAAAGAGCGTATGAAGAGAAATATCAAGACTTTGAGGCATACCAGAAAGAGACTCTTATATGTAGATAAAAGAAGATAACTTGGTGGAGAACCTCCAGTGCACAATAGAAGTGTGGTGACGATTTCCTATAACATCAAGATGACTACTCAGTAGATCAGATCTCATGATGACAGAAGAAGTGCCACATGGATATGTTCCAGTTTTCGAACTATGATATACTCTATTGTTCAAAACTACATAAAGCCTTCACAGTGTTCCAGACTAAATTACATTTGAAATCAAGCATTACATTATCTGTAATGAAGTCCAGAAAGGAGAAAGTTATTCTCCAAATACATATCTCCATAGATGAGCAGATAAGAAGACATTTTGATAAAGTTTCTATCCAAGATGAAAGAGTTTGCATACTCAAGTTGGAATTCATGGAAACAACTTCCTTCTTATCGAAAAAGGAAGAAATGACTCTCTAGGTTAGGAGGGAGCACTGAAAACATTATTGAAGCATTTATTCTTGAAAAATAGTGCAGATTGGACAGATTATTTCCTGTTCGGAAAGTGGATTGAGATTTCTGACGGACAATGACTTCTCATTGTGGTTAACATGGGAAGTAGTCTGATTTTTGATGTATCATAGACATCAACTTCCCATTCTGGTTAACATGGGGAGTGGTCTAGGGCAGTCTCTCTTCTTAAGGGTTACTCAAGAAGACTGGCCCGCCTTGCCAGACAATGATTTCTCATTGTGGTTAACATGAGGAATGGTCTGTTTTGGAGGTTGATGCAGAACAGTCTTTTCCTCTTTTGGTTAATAGAGGAGATGGTCCAAATAGTCATTCCTTAGTGTTTATACATTCTCTCTAGGGTGCACTTTGATTAGTGTAGGAGGAATGGCCCAGGGTGGGGAATGGTCCAGGCTCAACAATCAGGGACATACATTCCTCAGGGTTTATACTTTCTCTCCAGGGTGCACTTTGATTAGTATAGGAGGAATGGCCCAGGGTGGTGAATGGTCTAGGCTTAACATTCCTTAGGGTTATACATTATCTCCAGGGTGCACCTTGATTAGTGTAGGAAGAATGGCCCAGGGTGGGGATTGGTCCAGGTTTAGAAAACATGATAGTTATGCTTCCTTGCTTGAGAAGAATAGTTCATATATCTCATTGTTATACTCTAAGGGAAGATATTATTTCAGAGCTCACAGATGTGAGTGAAATATTGCCCCAGATGATTCAGTTTATATCATAACATTGTTTCTGAGTAGATTGCTATCATATCTTTATTATGAAGATTGTATGACAGTAGATGAAGACTATTGTGGTGGATATGTTCCACTGTTTGTGACTATACGTTGCTAATCAAGTACTTGTGTGTTACTTGGTATGGTAGTGTACCACTGGATTGTAGTTATGTACTAATATGAATAGACACAGTTGTGTTCTATTTTTGTTCTAATTTCCTTGAAGACTATCAATAGTTTATTGGAGATAATCATCATCCAGACGAATGATAAATAGAGATTTTCCAGATGGAAAATAGTTCAAAGCATTTAATATTATAGATTATAAGAATGAATCTTGTGTCACTCTATGGTATGAGTCACTTATCCAACATCATGTATAATTACTCAGATGAAGTATGGTTTTGAGAGATGATGCAGCTGATGGTGATGGTGATTCTCATGATCTAGTCATGAGATAGTCTAAACAACTATGTTGATGCTACCAGGTAAATGATATGTTTTTGTTCTCAAGACCATTACCTATAATACCTCCCTAGCTAGGAGGGAGCGTTAATATTATGGTAGTTGCGGGAGGTATTTACCTCCATGTGTAAACCTGACGAGATCAGAGGACTCCGGAAAGCAAGGGAAAACCCTAATGAGTTGGCTAATAACCCTAGCAGTCTTGTCAGCTCAAGAAGATAATTTATATTAGGTTATTAGCCTCCATGAGAAGAAGTCGGCCTGAAATAATAATAATATACTAAACGAACATGTACCTAGAAGGAGAAGTCGGCCCTAGCAAATCTGGTAGAACCACTATAAATGTAGGGCGCCAATTCTCATTTGACACATCTCAAAATTGTAGAGCAACAACTGGTGCGCACTGTAGTTCCCAGTTTGGTGTGCACGTGTGGAGGAGAGTTGCAGGTGCAGCTGCTGCAGGAACCAGTTTTCAGTGTTGGCTTGGACTATCTCTTGGCTAGGGTTTGGACTATCTGATCAACTATTGTTGGTGCGCTATCCTTGGAGGAATATGCGCTACACCTTGTTTGGCTATCTAGCCTAGGGTTTTCTTCCGGAGTAATTCTCATTCAGGGTTAAGGTACTTGGAGGGTGGCTTTGGCCTATGGTTGGGTGACAAGGGTATTTTCAATGGTAAAATGAGAACACATCTTTCATATTCTAATAGATAGGTCGTGTCCTATTAATCCTTTGGATAAACATGTTGTTTACGCCGAAGGAAATATGGCAACCATCACTGAAACAATTCCTATAGATATCTCCAGAACCCCTGGCGTCATGGAAAATGTCTTTGTCAGAGCAGACTGCTCCCCTGAGACAATGCCAGGCATCGACCCATGAAGTGTCGAGCACGAGAAATATTTTTTTTCTTTCAAGCTCCCTTTGAAATCCGAAAGCAACATCTGCTAAGACTGCATTTATTTTTTTCGATATCGTCCAGATTAACTGAGAAAAGAAAAGAATGAAAAGTCTTATTTTAAGCCCTTTTCAGGCCCTCTAAACATGAAAATATTGTTGAGCATTCTTGTTGGCTTTCACGCTCATTAAACTAAAATTTGAAGGCATGTCTGTCTAGCTGTAGTTTACCCCTTTTTTGGTCTGAATGATCAACTGTACGAACAAAGGTATACTCTAGGAGCCTCGGTTCTCTAGAAGATTACTCTCAGGTATAATTTTAACCCTTTTCAGGCCCGAGGGACTAAATTTACAAAAAAGGAACTCCCATGGAGTCCATAGTTAATCTTTTTTCAGACTCCCTAAAATTTAAAATATCGTCGAGTGACCTTATTCTTTCACACTCATTAAAATGGTCCAGAAGAACATTCCTGATGGAGTCCATAGTTAAGATTTTTTATGACTCCTTAAAAATGAAAAAATTGTTGAGTGATATTGTCTTTATCACACTCGTTAAAATGGTTTTGAATAGACATCTTGTCAGTTCTAGTTTACCCCTTTTTCGAACCGACTAGACTACTTTCGAAAAAGGTACCCCATCGTAGTCTCCTTTTTCATTTTTTCAGACTCTCTAAATATGAAAAACTGTCGATCTTACCTTCTCCAGGCTCATTAAAATTACATTGAAGGACATTACCATTGTGTGTTTTATTAATCGCATTTGCATACCCACGTCTTTGGCCTAATTCCAACTCCATGTTGGTCTTAACTGAACCATCTGAAGCATGCCTTATACGCAAGCCCTATAGAACTTTGCCTTTGCGTCTTGACATCTTTGGCCCCAGGAGGAATTTTTTCGAATGCCTTTGCTCTGAACATTAGTATTTTCCTAGCGACTAGAACTAGTATGTTTGCGACACTCATTCCTCCTTTGTAACGTAGCATTCTTTTATTCTTTTTCAATCTTTCCAAAATTAATGAAAAAGAAAAAAAAATTAAATATACCCCAAAAAGAGGAAGGGAATTTTTTTTGTTTTTATTGGTAGCACAATGAGTCACCCTTGGACAAAGCACATAAGTTGTTCTTTCTACATAGAGATGTGTCCTCCTCCGTTTGGTTATTCTTCCGAACATATGGAGAGTTTGTGCTACCTCTTTCATCATGAACTTATGTCAATGCCATGTTGATTGAGTCTCATCATTTGTCCTGCTATTTTCCAAGGGAAGTTTTTACCAAGCCTGAGTCAGCCCCTTTGCATTTTGTCTATTGCCCTCATGCTTGGCCATCCCGAAAGTCCAATCAAGTCTTTTCTTGAAATCAATGAAGCCTTCAATCTAATCATCAATATTCTTTAGTCCATGATCGACGAGCCATCAAATACCTCTGGGTAGTGAAGTCGTACACTCATATTACACTCCTACCTGAGTTTTGAAGATTTTGAAGTTGTTTCTCGAGCTCTAAAGACCTCATCTCCAGCCATCAGGCCTTATCATCTTCTAGAAGATGGATACTATACATGCATATCTTTTTTTATTTTGAGATGTAGATATGCTGTGTATTTCTCGCGACTACACTTTATATAGTTATATGACATGGATATACAGTGTATTTGATTGGTAGCCATGATTTTATTTCATCCTGAGCATGGGTATGCCCTCCTTGGTGAGACAATTTTTATTTTACAGATGGCACCTCGCAAATTGTGGTCCCTAGGCTCACTAGTTTGGTACATTGATAAAGATTGATAATGTATTTCGGCCGTCAAATGATCTTATGACCTCACACATTAGGGGGCATCTGTTATAACCCTAATTTGCACCAGACATGCTTACCTGACATCAGGCCATCTCATATGCCTTCTTTTCCAAGTCAGTACTGAACACCTCTTCTTAAAAACACCCTTTTTAAAGGCCCACGCGCCCTGCTCCACTACAGCCCGCATGTACAATCTAGTGGACTCACTACAACCCACATGTACCTACAAAATCATGAAAAAAGGAAAGTTGTTGACGTAACACACATCTTTGGGTAAGTTAACTAAACCTTTCAGCCATGCATGGTCGGTCATTCGACCAAATACCTAGCTCCTTCTAGCTTATAAAAGAAGGGGTAAGGGTCCCATTTTAAAGGAGGAAAATCGTAGTAAAGAAGCTATACCCAATTGAGAAATCCCCTTGTCCCAACCTTTAGCCTTCCTTATGCAAAGAGAAATATAGAGTAAAGGAATTGGAGGATAGTTGAAGAGGAGCCTAGGACCAGTTTCGAGGAGCAATGTCGACCACATATTGTAAGTTTACTCTTGTGAAGATTAATACAAAAAGGAATACTTTTCCTATCCCACCATATGATGTGTTTGATTTGAATGTTTATTTTATGATATTGTCACAACTAACCTAGCAATTAGTATATGAAATGTATGTTCACAATTTTTTGTTTGTTCATGTGTGAATGTAGTTCATATTTGGGAGGAGGCTTGCAATCAAAGAGTGAGTGAAAGAAAAGGGATCAACATCAAATGAAGGACTTAAGGTAGAGTTACCGAATCTCATTTACACCTTTGTATTGCATGAATGAGGGGTTTTGTGTTGGGAGAATAGGAAAGAGTAGAAGCCTTTGAAATGGTCATTTTCTGCATGCATGATTAGAGCCCTTAAATGCTAAGTCCATAGGAGGGATTCCCACCCACAACAGTGGCACTACATAGAGGTGCTACCAAATATTTCATAGAGGGAAATGATAGCACACATATGTAGCATAGTGGCGCTACCTACAGGTGCTACCTTTTCTCCTAGTAGTGCGCTACCCAGATTTGCTACCCAAGGAAGCTGCCAACAAACACTAGGGATCTAGGAGGACCAAACTAACATCTTTGGGACAGATTGATGATGGAGAAGGCAGATGGCATCATGAAGACAAGAACATGCTTTAGAAGACACATGGTGAACAAAGAGCTACACAACAAAGGGAATCAAATCAGCTTGAAGTTCATTTGGATTACTCAGCAACATTTTCCTATTTTATAGCATAGGTGGTGTTGATGGGGCCTAAATACCCTAACTCAACAATGAGAACCAAACCTACCACCGAGGCCCAATTAGACTCTGTAGAATTTGGAGTGGAATTGTTCTCTAGATCTTGCGATCTGGCCAAATTATCGATGGTCTTTTGTGTCTTCTGTTGAGGCTCTTCTACATTTAGGAAAATTCTTTTTCCGTATTTCTCTTGGGTGGGGATGGTGTGGAGATGTAATCTAGTATAAACCAATTTGAAAAACAATAGGACATAATTTTAAACTATTGGGAAGAGGTATAACTTGGGATAACCCACTTCTCGAACATGTAGACAACAGTTTTATGCCAAAAGGCCTAGTAATAATACATCAACCAAATGGACATCCAATTAATGTCTGAGAGAACTAATTAACAGAAATAAAACACATATGTAATCAGATCATGGTAAGAAAAATAATTCATCTACCATAAAATTCATCACATAATAGCACAATGATTTATCTTCATCATTTAAAGAAAAGAACATCAAAACATTGCACTAGATAACTTGACAACATAATCAATTTCTCTTACTCATTTACTGCAATGTTCATGGAACAGGAAAAGAAGTAACTCTTCTCCAACTCCAATCACATACATCTGATGAAGATGGCTTGTCTTTGGTTTAGAAGGACTTCTCAATTCATAGTAGTCTCAAAATAATTATCAACAACCAAAAGAAAGAGTTCTTGCAACAACCATCGACCTTTGACTTACTGATCGATGTCTCTATTTATAATATAAAGTTTAACAGTAATTAACGGCTAAATACAATTTGAGCTAATAAAAAATCGCCATGTGGCATTATCATCTAATAGTTTTTCAACAGCCCACCCTAGATGTTTCTTGAAAAGGGTGGCTTCTTTCATAATCAGACCATCTGATAATGAGTTTTTCACAGGTGTTGGACCATGGAAATCAGTATTGTTCCATTGGAGCCTCATATATCCCTCTAATGTCTATCGCGTGCACCCGATACTTCGTGAGGCTAAAGTTCAATTGGAGAAACATGGTTCGGGATTTGATCGGGTGTCCTATAAACTGTTTCACTTGCCTTGGATTTGCATCGGTGACCTTTGTACATTCTTCGCCCCATAACACATCTTGTTTGGCACACAACTTGATTATTTCATTTAGGTTGATAAACACATCAGGGGTGTCGAAATCGGGGAGCCCGACATACTTCATCGCTTCGGTGATTCAGTTTCAGTGTTTATTTTGGCTCTTCGGTGAGGTCATAGGACAGACTCTAGTCGGTAATCGGGAAGGTTCTTCCTTCAATTAAAACATAAGTAGTTTAGAGATTAAGAAACCTATTGTAAGACATAAAAAAACAAAATGATTAACACGTACCTGCATAGCTTGCTAGTCTCAGTCATTTTTAATACTTACATGATCCCAAACGCTATCTTTCAGTGACCTGTGAAGCGATTGCCCCTCTTTGGTTTAAATGAATACATCAACATGCCATAGTGTGGCTAATCAAGTATGACATACATGAATGTATAAATTATCACATTAATTACTTGACCTTTGGGGTAAAAAAAACAACGTCAAGGATGAGTTATGCATGTGTGTGCTCCCAAGAGGTCGGATATCGTATATATAAAGTCGTTAAATGCCTCCAGAACGTGTACCACCAGACATTCCAAGCATCATTCATCAATAATAGAGGTTCGAAAGTTCAAAAGGATCGAAAGGATCGCATCGCACATTTTCCTGCAACCCTGATCGATGACACTTTCATGTTCTAGATCACATCCATCGATCAACTATGGCATGCCAATTTTTCAAACATCATGTCATGAGGTGCGGGTATTATGGTGGAACACCTAGTGTCACTCCTTGATTTCTCTATAAATTCCAGGAGCTTCGTGAGAAATTCTACATATATTTGGAGCTCATATTCCCTGGAATTCTGGTTCAATAAGTTCGTCTTGGCGAAGTCCCATTCAAAAATTATTTATCATCTACGGATTCCTTGAGTTCCTTGCACTTTTTCAATTATGGTATCCCCTTCAAACATGGGATGAGGTCTATGAGGGAGCCGGAGAGCCAGGTCTCAGCCCCAGCGTGCCTGGGACTCCTTTTTGTTGTCTCCTTGTGTTCTTGAGACTCAAACGAGAGGTACAGGTATTTTCCTGGAGGTAGTGTTAGAATCGATGGAGGAGCTTGGGATGGTCACAGATACATTCCAAAGAGCTATACAGGTGACTGTGCCTTCTCTAGGTATGAAACTGTGGATAAGAGGAAGGCCTAGGAAGAAATCTCGGGAAGCAGAGGAGGATCACCCCGAAGACAAACTAAGTACACATCCAACCCTTGAGGAGTTTGTGATGCTTACCAACCATTCGGAGTTGGTCGGAACTGCTAGCAAAGGAGGCACAAGAATAAAGGGGAGGGAAGAAGCGTTGGGTACTCCCGCCGAAAATTTTGCTCAGCAATTAGAGCAGGCTCAGCTTGCAATAGCTGAGATTTACCAAGAGAATAGAGAAGACGTTAGTTGGTGGTGAAAAAATAGGGGATACCATTGTCACAAGGTCAAGTAGGAAGTATCGTTTGGCTGTAGAGACAACTTCAGGAGGCCCAAGAAACAATTGTGCAGTTATGTGAGGTGCAGCGGTTGGCAGTGACAGTGGAGAATAAGACATCACAAAGTGTGAAAGACAATCTGAGAGAGGACCAACACACAAGAGACATATAGTTGGTGGGTTCTCACTCTATGTTCTTGGAAGTGTTGTTTAACACCTCTTTGTCTTTCTTCTTTTGTAAAAATTTGTAATATTACGGCGATCGAGTCAGTTAGCCGAGTCATCGGGGTTGTCTATTCGTATGTAAACCAGGCATGGTGAAAGTTTTGATGGTGTAGATAAAAAGAAAATAATGTGTTTGAATGTATCATGATTCTTTCGGATGTGAATCAAACATGTATTCTTATTCAAGTCTTTTACATAATTATTCGATTTTTTTTTTGGATCATTTTTATTACATCATGAGTCTGTTAATTCTTTTATTTGTAAAATATTTGATATCACTTAATACTTCTGTGGAATTATCGACTTTCGTTATTGAAAATATTTAATCATGACAGTCGGTAGTGTCACTTTTATCTACGCGCGACACTTACAATCACACTTTTCTGTTGAACCTGAAAAGATCGTCCTTCGGCGAAATCCTTTCTGAGGTTGTTCATAAGAAAGAAACATTACTATCATCC
The DNA here is from genome assembly GCA_009831015.1 of Picea engelmannii. Classification (NCBI taxonomy): domain Eukaryota; kingdom Viridiplantae; phylum Streptophyta; class Pinopsida; order Pinales; family Pinaceae; genus Picea; species Picea engelmannii. Next base: position 1,858,159 of record ML777363.1, read on the forward strand.
GACACCGACGAAGGTCTTCATTCAGCTACTTGGACTTCCCAAAATGATTTTTTCCACCTTAATCTTTCACCGATGCTGAACTTCTCAAGTGAGTCAGGATAATTCTAGGTTGTTGATTCCTTGAGTAGTCATTGTGTCTCTTAAGATGGTTCTTTGTTGTATGTTAGAGAGAAACTTAAGGCATGAAACATATAATATAAGATGATTATCAGTTTCAAATCAAGGTGAAAACAATCAAAGGTAGAAAACAAAGTGGTACCCAAATGGAAATGGTCACAGAACTTTTAGGGTGTGTTAAGCACTCAACAAATGGAGATTCATTGGGTGAACACAAAATCTCTGTCCCATAAAGAAAATATCTTCGATCCTTATGTTATTGGTGCTAACCAGAATGATATCTTTGTATATATATTATTATATGTATATATATATATATATATTAAGGTATTATTATTGGAAGTACTTCTTTAGGGATTGACCATTGACTAGGAGGGCGTCAGGTTCCCCCCTCATATTTTGCAACCGATAAGTACCTACCCCAATCTTCTCAGCCACTTGAAAAGGTCCAAGCCATAGGCTCTGAAACTTGGAATGCTTCCCTTTGGGTTCATTTACCCTATCCCACTTTAGAACTAATTCTCCTACTTCAAAATTCTTTTCTTTAGATTTATTCTTATCGAACCATCTTTTCACTATCTGTTGATTGGATGAAAATTTAGACTTATAATTTTCCCTCTCTTCCTCCAGCATGAGAAGAGTGTTGATTCTTTGTTTCATGGCCGAGGATGTTTCATCGTTATAATCTTGGGCCAATTAGAGAGATGGAAGATAAAGCCCATTCCGGAGAATGGCTTCTTTTTCGTAGACCAGGAAGTATGGGGAATTCCCTATGGCTTCTTTGGGTGTGACCCTATCATCCCATAGGGAATGATGGAGTTGGTTATTCCAATTTCTATGGTTATCCACAACTGTATTCTTTAGTATCCTTACCAGGTTCTTATTGGTTGATTCCACCTCACTATTTCCCTGAGGTTAATAATTTGTAGAGTACTTGATTATGATTCCTTTTTCCAAAGTGAACTCTGTCAATAGGGTAGAAGAGAAGTAGGCTGCGTTATCAAAGACCAGAACAGAAGGGACACTAAACCTCGTAATTAGCTGTTGCTCTATAAATTGGATGAATATTTTCTCATTTACATGGGTCACAGGAATGGCCTCAGCCCATTTTGTGAAATAGTCAGTGGCAGTAAGAATGTACTTGTGAAATTTTGAAGAGTTGGGCGTAATTTCTCCTATGATATCCAACCCCCATTGCTCAAAAGGTCTAGAGACAGCCACAGGCTGAATTGGGATTGTTTCCCTTCTCTCCTTTCCAACACTTATTTGACAAGTCTTATAATTCCTAGCATAAGCATGAGCGTCTTTGAACAAAGTGGGCCAATAATAGTTGGCTCTTAGGATTTTATGAGTGGTGGTGTTCCCCGCAAAATGTCCTCCAGTGGGACCGTCATGGATTTCCTTCAACACTTTATCGGTGTCTTCTCTTTCGATACATCTCAACAATACCCCATTATAGTTGATCCAAAAGAGTACCAAATTTATAAGGTGGTATTGTGCATATTTTAATCTGAGGGCTCTCTTTTCGTTGGGGCTGAGGATTTTGGGACAAGTCTCGTGGTGCAGTAGATAAGATAAATCCTTGTACCATGAGTCTCATTCTAGGGAAATGTATTCTTCTTCTCCACACCAAAGTGTTATTTCATTCTCCCACTCGAGATCTTCATTTACTTGATCTTGGGATTCGATTGCGAGCTTGCACAAACCTTGCCCCTTTACTAGTTTGGTGGGTTTTTTATCTAGATCAAATTCCTGGACTATAGCCATCTAGTTCCCTCTTCTTTCTCCCATTTCTTGTTGGGTAAACAAGGATCGGACCATAGGGTACGACACAATCACCTTAGTGTGATTCTTGAGGATGTAAGACTTGAAATGTTTTACTGCCTTATAGACCGCGTAGGCCTTTTTGTCTATGGCGGGATAATTGATCTCAGCTCCTTGAAGGTTGGTACTCATAAATGACACCGGGGCTTCATTGTCACCGTCATCCTTCTGAGTCAAAACCGTGGCTAGCGATTGGTCAGAGGTGAAAGTATAAAGATTAAAGTCTTTATTAAAATCGGGACTTCACAACACAGAGGCTCGGGATATGACAGCCTTGATGTTGTTGAACGAATTTTTCGTTCATCATCCCACCTAAATTCTTCATATTTGTGAATCATCTTTTGTAAGGGTTTGATAATTTCGACAAAGTTGGGATTGAATTTCCTCACGAAGTTGATTTTCCAGAAAAAGGACTACATGGCCTTCTTGTTGTGGGGTAGTGGAAGTGGAGCTATGGATTTAATCCTTTCTGGATCTATGTGAATCCCCGCTTGAGATATAATATGGCCCAACAATTTACCCTCTCGAAACCAAAGATAGTTTTGTTAGGATTCAGTGATATACCATATTTCCTTCATCTCTCAAAAATCTAAGTTAAGTGTTGGATGTATTCTTCTCTATTCTTCAAATACACTGTTACATCATCTAAATATACTAACACACACTTATTTATAAGTTTTCAAAAATCCATGTCCATGGCCCTTTGGAAGGTCACTCCCATTGTTATCGGCTAAATCGATGAATGCAGACATAGACGAATCCCCCTAGATCCACCTAGATCTAAAACAAAACATGATAGGGCATGGCGCTTTCCCTAGGCTCTAATCATCAAATTTACTACCAAACAAAATATGATAGACATACCTTTAAATGTCGCTTCCTTATGACTTTATTGTTCTTGTTTTTCTCTGGTACTCTTGTGATACTGATCCTGTGGTGAGACACAAACCAACCAAAGTGAAAGCAGTAGAAGTATAGTCAATGGAAATCTATGCATATGATCAAGGAATTATGCAATAAAATAAAGATAATTTTATGGAAAGAATCATGGCACCGTATTATATCAAATAATAGGAAGAGAGATTACAACCAGATGCCTTGATGTCGTAAGGTTCCTTCTAATAGTTCCTTGCTTCCCACACACTTCTTACTCCAAGAATTATGAGACCATTGATCTAATAGCTACTCACAATCTAGCTTGAAAAATCAAATCTCAAAGCCAATATAACCAAGCTAACAAGCTCAAAGAATTTCCAACCCAATCAATCTAACAATCTCAAGCCAAAACAACTAAATCCAAGCTAACTTTCTCCATGAGAGCTCCTCTCTTTTTATAAGCTAAAGATGATAAGGTGATGAGGTTAGGATGATCCCAATAAATCATGAAAGTGAGTAAGATCTAAACTATTCGGAGGCCACCTCACCATAGAAGCTTCTCCTTCTAGAAGCATCGAGAAAATGCCCATTTTTCCCATGTACGAAGGCTATCGCGACCCGGCTATAGTGTATGCCGCAGAAACTGGGCACCCTAGCTATATTGAATCTTGCAAAAATCAGGCATTTCCACACCCTAGCTATGGTGCATCCCACATAAATCCTCCAAAATAGGGTTTTTATAGAGGAAAACACAACTTCTTCTCTCAAGGAAAGTTATTCTCCCTTCTTTCTTCAAGAATTCAGGCCACTGACCCTTCTAAAGGAAACATATAGGTTTACATCATTAACGATCATGAGGATGATAAAAATAATGTGTAACAGAGAGCCCCCCAAAGTATGAAGGTAGAACAGAGTGATAGATGAAATACTTTGTCGAGTGTGTGTAGGGAACAAGGAACAGTCGGTCAGATACCTGCCAACAAACAAGGAAATACAGTACAATAATATATCATCATTGAGGTAGGCATTCCCATACTCAGAATACAAATGAACTAAGGACGTGACCGTATTGACTACATGATCTACCTGATTGATTGACAAAGGGACCGGATTGATCATTCCATCAACTACAGGTGGTTCGAGAGTAAGCTTGCGATAAGCAACTATAAGTTGAGGTTGTGAAACAATCATGTATTCCAGGAATTTCGAGGCTTCTTCCATGTGAGGGAAAATATGACTTAGATGTCACCCTTTGCATAACATACACGGGAACTTAGCTTTACTTTTCTTCTTCCCAACTATATCGTGACTAGTTTATGGGAGGCCATCAGCATGATGTTCAGAGGCTAACGACATGGGTTGGCGAGGGTGTGTAGACCATGCTTTTATAACCTTGTATAGATCAGGGAAATCCTTAAGAAGATGGTTACCCTTACAAATCTTGCAAGGGTACTTGGGCTTATGGGTTGTTTGGGTGATCTTGACATCATCAACACTCCCAGTACGATTAACAGTAACTGGTTTCTTTCCAACATGTATGGAAGTGGTTGAAAGTGTGGATCCTTTCTTATTTTTCTTCTTCTTATTCTTCCTTTTCTTCTTCTTCTTATTCATTGAGTTACTAGCTTGAGAGCTTTCACTCGGCGAAGAATATGAAATGGAATAATACCTTGCAAGTGAGGAAGGTGAATAAGATATTACTGGTGAAGAAGGTGAAGGATCAACATGAGGTATATTCTCTTGGGGGGAAGTTCTTACGACCGAAGCACTTACTGCATTCAGGATTACCTGAGTGGAAAACCACCACACCAACAATCCAATCATGAGACCTGGAAGGCTCAAAGTAGCGATGTGAGGAGGGCCAATGTTTCCATAATAAGGAAAAACAAAAGGTTCCCCTGGAGAAAGGGTTCCTTCATTGGTCATTTCGGGAACTGACGCCATAAAAAATAAAGATCCAATCTAGAGTCTGCTACAGAAAACAAACAACACACGCTAAAAATATAGTAAGAAATCAAGCAAACAAAACCTTCTCACAATGAGCTCACTAGTTGGTGATGAAATCCAACGTCGCGGGAACAAAGTAAGAAGGGGTTGAGATAGAGTGGGTGGAAAATTTACCTTGATGACCTACTTAACGAACTTACACCCTAGTGTAAGATCCCACACATAAACGTGGGTATACCCTCCAAGGAGCCCGAGTGAGTTTGGCTAATGTCAATTCTAGGTACCATGAAGACTTGCCCCTCAACAGTCACCTTATGTAAATACCTTAAAGAGATAGGCCACTAAGTTTACCAATCACTACAATGATGCCTGGGGAAATAGTCGACAGTTTGATCCACGTGCAAGGGCAGGGTATCTAGCCTGAAATCAACTTGTAAGGCTTCCACTCATCATTGTGGGTATACCTCTCAAGAGACCCCCATAATACGCGTAACCTATACACCAAGACCAACAAAGGAAGGTGAGTAACTTTTCCAGTCTCAATGTGACCTCGTGATTGACCCTTGTGTTATGTTGTGGTGGGAAATCCCCCTATGGACTAGAAAATAGGGTTATATTATGCATGCAGATATGACCAAAAGAAACCTATTTTCTACCTTCGTCCCCAGACCTAATTCCCATTTCTTTTCAGCAAATACATGGTTAGACCAACATACCTTGTTTCAGGCATTTGATGTTGATCCTTCTTCATGCTTGATTGCTTGTTAGAAGCTCTCCTCCTAAGGCTGACCTACATACAAAACAAGCAACAAACTACACATGCATTTTACCTACAGATTAATGGGTTAGAGATTCAAACATATATTCGCTAAACTATGAAGAGCTCATATAGTGGGATGGGAAAATAATTTCTTTATTATTAACTTTAATGAATCAACTTACAACATCAAGACCGGCCACTGCTCTGTGAACCTAATCCCGGGCTCCTCTTCAAATGTCCTCCAACTTCTTTGCTTTGTATCTCTCTTTGCACAAGGATGTCTAAAGGGTTTGGACAATGGGAATATGCAATTGGGTAGAGTTTCTTTACTCTTATTCTCCTCATCCAAATGGGACCCCTAACCCTTATTTTATAGGCTAGAAGAAGCTAGGTATTTGGATGAACACTCGGCCATGCATGGCAGAGAGTTTTAGTTAACTCACCCAAGGATGTGTGTTCCATCGACAACTTTCCTTTTTTCATGCTTTTGTAGGTACACGCGGGTTGTTTTGGGTCAACTAGCATGTACACACATGCAGTAATGGAGTAGGGCACATGGGCCCTTATAAAAGAGGTTTTTTAAAGAGTTGTTCAAGAGTTCTTTGGCAAAGAAGGGATCTGAGATGGCCTAATGCGAGGTAAGCATGTATGGTGCAAATTAGGGTTATAATAGATGCCCCCTAATGTGTGGGGTCAGAAGAGCATCTGATGGCCGAAATACATTACCAATGTTTACTGATGTGCCGAACAAGTGAGCCCATGGACCAAGAACTAGGAAGTACCATATGAAAAATAACAAATGTCTCACCGAGGCGGGCATACCCATGCTCGAGATAAAATAGAATCATGGCTACCAATCAAATACATTATAGATCCATGTCAAATAACTATATAAAGTGTATCCACGAATAGTACACAACGGAGCTACATCTCAAAATAAAAAAGATATACATATAGAGTATCCATCTTTTAGAAGCTGATACGGCCTGATGGATGGAGATGAGATCTTCAGAGCTTGAGCAACAACTTCAAAATCTTCAAAACTCAAGGTAGGAGTGTAATATGAGTGCACAACTTCACTACCCAGAGGTCTTTGATGGCTCGTTGGTCATGGAATAGATAATCTTGATGATCATACTAAAGGATTCATTGATTTCGAACAAGGACTTGATTGGACATTCAGGATGGTCGGGTATGAGGGCAAGAGACAAATTACAGAGGGGCCAAATCAGGCTTGGTAGAAACGTCTGTTGGACAACAACAAAACAAATGATGAGACTTAGGCAACATGGCATTAATCATAAGATTATGAAGAAGGAGGCAACACAAACTCTCCATATGTTTGGAAGAATAACCAAATGGAGGAGGATACAACTCTATGTAGCGAGAACAACTTCCTAAGGTCGTATTACATCCCATAGTTTGATGAACAAACGGATAGATGTGCTTTATCCAAGGGAGACTCATTATGCTTCCAATAAAGAAAATACTTTTCCCTTCCTCTTTTTGGGGTATATTTGATTTTTTTGTCTTTTTCAATAATTTTGGAAAAAGAATAAAAGAATGTTACATTACAAAGGAGAATCGAGTGTCACAAACATACTAGTTCCAAGCGCATGGAACACAGGGATGTTTAGGGAAAAGAGACATATGCAAGAAAAAGACACTCGGGGAAAATCCTCTAGGGGCCAAAGGTGTCAAGACGCAGAGGTAAAATGCTACAGGGATTGTGTATAGGGCATGCTTCAGATGGTTCAGTTTAGAGAAACATGGAGCCAACATTAGGCCAAAGACGCAGGTATGCAAATGTGATTAATAAGACACACAATGGTAATGTCCTTCAATGTAAGTTTAACGAGCCTAGAGAAGGCAAGATTGGTGGTTTTTCATATTTAGAGAGTCTGAAAAGGCATAAAAGGAGACTCCATTGGGGTACCTTTTTCAAAGATAGTCTAGTTGGTTCAAAAAGGGGAAAACTGGCACCAACAAGATGTCTATTCAAAACCATTTTAACGAGTGTGATATGGACAAGATCACTTGGCCATTTTTTCATCTTTAAGGAGTCTGAAAAAATCTTAACTATGGACTCCGTTAGGAATGTTCTTTTGGACCAGTTTAACGAGTGTGAAAGAATAAGGTCACTTGGTGATCTTTTCAATTTTATGGAGTCTGAAAAGAGATTAACTATGGACTCTGTGGGGGTTACTTTTTCGTAAGTTTAGTCCCTCAAGCCCGAAAAAGGGGTAAAATTATACCTGAGGATACTCTTCTAGAGAACAGAAGTTCCATAGAGTATACCTTTGTTCATATAGTTGATTGTCCAGACCGAAAAAGGGGTAAACTACCGTTGAACAGACGTGACTTCAAATTTCAGTTTAATGAGAGTGAAAGGCCACAAGATCGCTCGGCAATCTTTTCATGTTTAGAGGGTCTGAAAAGGGATTGAAAGAAGACCCGTTATATCTTTTAGGAGTCTTGAGGGTGAGGTCAAGAGTGAAAAGGAATCATGCAAATGAGGCTCAAACTCATAATTAGGAAAAAAAACAAGGACACCTGAGCCTACAGTGATTACAGACAGCATGGATACCATAATGCAACTAGGATCTACCTAGGGCATCCATGTTCTTGTAAGCTCTACCACCAAGTTGCAACACTTCTAAAGCATCTATGATGGTTTCGTGTCATAACCTGATGGGATCAATCCTATGGCAAAGGAAAAAGACAACGATATACAAAATTTAGGGTAGATACCTAACCTATATGCTCAAGTTGATCCTCGGAAAAAAATTTCACGGACCGTCGAAAATTACCCAAAACTCCAAAAAATTGTCCTAAAACTCGATCAAATCCCTCCCATGCAACTCCTGAATCATGATAAATGGTTTTTGGTTTAAAGAAAATGATAAGGGAGGCCAAAAAAGTGACACAAAGAGGCCAAAAAGTCTATAAATAGAAGCTAGCAGCTCATTATCACCATTGCTGATTTGGAAATTTACTCTGGAGCCAAAAGACCCCCTTTATCAAAAGTGGTGATTCCGGGAGCTACGGTGGACAAAACGAAATTCTGTCTAGACCAAGTAAGTACAAACTCTCTTATCTTGCATTTGAAGTCTTTATTTTTTCTTTAGGTTTCATTTTTGGGGGGGGCATCGACCTTCAAAAGGTCAGCCCTAGGTCCACGCGGGCTGTCTTAGGACAGGCCACATGTACATTCGAGCAGAGTAAACTCTGCACACGTGTACAGGTGACTGTCACTATTACAACCCACGTGGACCCCCTTATTGAATGAAAAAGGCTTAAAAATCAAAGGTTAACTCTCCTGAACCTTGGTGTTTTGCAGGATGTATGTCCACTGGAGAGAAAGAGAGAATGAAGAGGTGAGTGAGTTGGTCGGGGAAGACCCAAATGCTATGGCTGCTTTGATGAAATGTGGGTTACTCAAGTTAATCTTATGTCTGTTTATGTGGGCACAACCTAGGCTATTGAATGCCCTAGTTGACTAATGGCATCCAGATGCAAAGGCATTCATGTTAGATGGGCAGTCACTAGTGCCCATGATCGAGGACATCTATTTTTTGACTGGCCTCTCTCGGAGAGGGGAACCAGTCAACTTCCAGACTTTTCCTTCGGGAATGCATAACATAGAGGAATTGATAGGTCTTTACTATGTGGATGATAAATACCACTCAAGCTCCCAAGTTCCCATAAGCAAGATTACTGACTTATAGCTACAGGCGATAGTGTTGCTTATTGGGCGAATCACTGGTTCTGCGGCTCTACATCAAGCATCCCGTGCACAGATGAACTATGTAGTCCAATGTTTAAATGCATAAATATTTGATTGGAGTACCACATTGCTTGAGTGTATGAAGAGGCAGTTGATAGATTGTCGTTTGCGGACACAGAGGAACTTTGGGTTCAGGACCATTCTGTGCTCATTTTTCTTTGAGAGAGTTTCGAGTTTTAGTCCTCGAGTAGTGGTATGAGGACATCCGGCCTCTCTTCCTTCTATGTCTAGATGGGTAGTATTACTGCCACGACAAGGTGATGGAAGGACTAATGAGTCCTTCGATGATTATTTCTTTGCCTAGCTATTGCGACAGATCCCAGTTATAGAGTACTACCTGTATGTAGGGATTGATTTTTCGAGGGATCTTGAGATACCTGTACCTTCTGGTGAGGAGCGAGGAGACATGGGTAAGTCTCCATCATTGTTTTATTTTGTTAAACATATGTAATTTTTATGTTGTTTTTGTTATATATATCATTTTTTTTTGTTATACTAGAGTATTTGATGGATATGTGTTCATTGTGTGCAGATGTGGGACTAGTGCGACCCACTGACTATGCGAGGAATAGGCGTCGTCCTCGGCCAGGGGCCACACCTGTCGCCACAGGGGGACCAACAATAGTAGGAGATATTCCAGCTGGGGAGGCTGAGAGGTTATTGAGACGAGTCGAGTGGAACTTTACTACACTCACTTGCACGGTCCCTATGGAAAAGATTGAGGACCTACCACCATCTATGCACCCTCATGTAGTGGGGGCACCACAGACGTGGGTTCGGTTGTTTCAGCATTTAGCCAACACTATGGATCAGTATAATAGGGCCCACAGGCCCTGACCTTAGCTATACATTTTACGTGCCACGAGCACTATTTGTATATATTTTTTGAGGGCATAAGCCCCATGACTCGTTATTGGTCATATTTTCAAGGTGCTTGCGTCCATCTATGCACTCTGGTTACTTTATGATATGGTTTTTTATGTCTTTTGTGTCTTATGGATCATGTGTGAAAAAAATGTATTTACATTTTTATGTGAATGTTCTTTCATATGTGTGCAAGATGCCAATCTAAAATTTGATTAGCTAGAGTATCTGTAACTTGGTTTAATCTCCTAGGAACATGAAAATATGTAATGTAATTGAAGTTTCTTTCTAAGAGACGTACCCTAAAGAATCGTCGGTGTAAAGTCGGATCATAAACCCGGTATACTCTATTTAATTGAGACACAACCAGTTGAGCATTGAGATAGACCCTGAGATGAGAGATACCAAATGAAAAAGCATCACAAAGCAACTCAATAATAACACCATACTGGGCGACATTGTTTGTGGTATCACCTAAGCATATACCTCCGGAAGATAATAATTGTCCTTGAGGTGTAAATATTACCCAAGCTATGGAGGCAAGCCTTTGAGTGTGCCAGCTAGCACCGTCTGCATACCTAATGAACACATCGGAATCACTTGACATCTGCCACAGTGACGAAAGATAACATTAATGATGTTAGAAAAAACAGGACCGCGGAGCAATAAAATAAAACAAATGCAAAAAAAAACACAGAAGACACACAATACAAGACAAACACAGATTTATGTGGTTCACCTAGTGTGGGCTACGTCCACCAGAGAAATTTCCAGGTCCTTGCTTTATTATTATTCAGCAAATGAAGGGATACAACCTACAGCAAAACCCGCTATAACTTCCTCTTATTTCTCTCACAGTCTCCTCTCTCAGAATAAAATATTCACCACCATCCATAGCCGCGATACATTTCCCTCATAAAAGAAGGTTTCCTTCTAGGGAAAAAAAAACCCTAACATAATCTCTACCGTTAGATCTGTGACCTTATAATGAACGGTCCATATTTACAATGAAATTACAATATACTTTTACAAGGCAATTTTTGCTTCGGGGGCTTCGCCCCCAAACCCCCATCGGGGGATGCTACCCCCGAACTCCCGCTGGGGGCCCACATGCCCCCAAACCCCCTAGTCAGGGGGATAGGCCCCCTGGACCCGGCAGAGGGGGTACCCCCCCTCTGCATTCCCTTACGTGGAAGAGTGTACATACTTCTGGGGTGTAAATACTTCATGGGGTATAAACACGGCTGAAAGTAAAAAAACCTATAAATCAAGAAGATAATCAGGCTCCACAACCAACAATCTCCCACTTGGAGAGTGATCTCAACAACTCCACTGCTGCTATATATGCTGGACTCTGAACCTTCTTGTACCTGGCAAATTTCTCATTTTCATCTTCATTCTTGAAGACCAACTGAAACTGAGCAAGAACTTAGTTTCTCCCTGGTTACTCCCTTTGTTAACATGTCTGCAGTATTCTAGCTAGTGTGTATCTTTTCTAGCTTCAATTTTCCATCTTCCAAGGTGGATCGTATGAAGTGGTACCTCAAATGTATATGCTTAGTCTTCAAATGGAAGGTTGAGTTCTTTTCAAGGTGAATGGCACTCTGATTGTCACAGTACAACTTTTTGTTCTCTTGCTTCTTTCCCAATTCCTCCATAAACCTTTGTAACCAAATCATCTCTTTACTAGCCTCTGTAGCAACAACATACTCTGTGTTGCACCCTTTCCGTCACCTTGGTGAGAAAATAAGAGGTGATTACATGCCCAGTTGGGTCTTGCTGAGCATGACAGCTGTAGAGGAAAGAGTTAGAGAAAGAAAAACAAAACTACAAGCAAGAATTAAACTAATACAAACTAAAATCATAAGCATATGGATATAGAGATAACAAGCACAAAAATACCAATATCACCAATGTTTTTAGGCTGATCTATTGATGAAATCAAAGCACAATGAAGAAAGGGGACAATGACTCCCTTCTTCCTTCAAAGGAAGGCTCTTTGACCCTCACAAGCTTGCTCTCCTTACAACAAGAAAATGAAAATGGTGATGAAAGAACTCCTAGCACATCCACTCAATGGAGAGGTAGATGGCTCAATAAAATGGTGCCAATGTGTTCTTGCCAAGGAGTGAGTCCTTAAAACAATCTAGGCAGCATAACATTACATGAAATTCCTTGAGAAAATGAGGTTTCTTCATGGCTTTTTATAGCATTGCATTGGGTTATTGTGTAACTCCTTTGTTGTGTGAAAAGAGGCTCTTTAGGGCTTTATTAGGTCTTTGACCAGCCTACCATGCGGATTCAGCTCAGATTTGAGGGTCAAATTGGCTTGGGAGCTGATCCATAAGTGGTTGGGAGGCCGACCATTTCAATAAATGCACTGTTTAGCAGGTGCGTGGCTTTTTGTGCTAACATCCACGCATCATGCGTGTATGCGCGCATGCAACGTTTCTATTCCACGCATGTGCATGCGCGCTCAACTTTCTGTAAAGCGCTCTTCAATTTTATACTACTTTGTATAGTTTTTTGCCCTTTTTTGAATGTTTTGAAATAAATTCAGTGCCATGAATGACTTCATTCCTGTTTGATGATGCTAACTTCTTGTCACCATGTGCGCACGAAATTTCAGTGATAATAGATGCCCCCTGATGGATGAGGTTAGGAGCATACGTATAGCCGAAATCCATCAATGTTTCTTCTACTGAGAATGTTGTTGTAAGATAGAGCAAGAGTGGGATCATGTAGAGAAATCCTTTGGAGGAGAAAGGAACCGGTAGGACCCGACCTTCCATAAGGTGCATAAAAATATACAACTGTGTACAAACGAGGCGGGCATGCCCCATGCTCATGCTATGTAACCCTGAAAAAAAAAGATAACTGAAGTGTTGGTGTAGACAACTGCAGTGCCCTCAGGGGCGGTAGATGATAAAGGCAGAAGACAATTCTACAAAGGAACATACTCGGAACCATAGGCAATGATCGCAGGAATAAGTAGCAGCGATTGTGTGGGCATTGATAGCCCAACCAAGTTCATAGGTCTTCGACAAATGATAGAAATAACTGCAATAGTCGCAAAGTAAGACCCACCATAACATAAGGAAATGTTGGCATCGAATGTTATGGGGGACAACGATAGCAGGGAGGAATGGTGTTTCACCCTGTGCCATCTGAGATATCTCATTAAGTGGAGGATGAGAATCAAGATACTGTCGCCCTTCTTGAAAAATGGTGTTGATGTCGACAAAAAGGTAACGCGACTCCCAGAAGTAAAGGACTTCGTGGAATCTACTGAGGTGAGGAAGTGGCAGAGGTACATGGATGAAGTCAAAAAGTGGGAAGACTCAAGACTACCCTTGGTTGAAGGATGTATGATATAAAGAGGGGCCACAACCATGTGACAAGGTCAAGTGTCAGGGGGACGACAAGACCGGTGATAAGTTGTGCCAGAGGCGGGACAAGGTGAACAAATTTAGAGGGTAGGGGTAAGTGACCTGTGGAGTACTCTGAAGATAAGGACAATGCCGGTGAGGGTAGATGAGAAGTAATTCTCCAACCAAGGGTGACATGGGTTGCGTATGGCCAAAAGGAAACAAGTCGCCAATGGTGATGATAAAAGAAAATGTAATGACTGGAAATAAAGGCGTTTGTACAATAAATAATGAATAATTGGGGAGAAATGTACAAATACAGAAATGGGTGCCCCAGTGATATGAGTGGCCCACGGAGGGCATATTTTTCTTGGGAGACTGATGAAGGGTGGGGGCCCCATTGGTGATTTTTTGTATGAGGTAGGTTAAATGAAGATAGGTTCGCAGATGGGCAAACTGATGGTGGATGAAATGAAGGGTTCATGATACTACGAAGGTGCAGGTAAGAGATAATCTGGGAGTCCATATGGAAAGATAGAAAAATGAGGAGCAGAAGTATGTGGCTGATTCGCGACATGATGAAAGACTATCGGGACTCCCATCCCTAAAGGGTAATGAAGAACAACATGAGTGTCAAAAGTTCCAAAAGGTGCTATGAATGGGACAACTCATGTGGGTAAGAAAGCTACCGAGTAACAGTACCGAAGATGCAAATGGAGGTGTGGGTACTGCAGAGTCGGGAATGAGGATCCTAAAGGCCAATATCAAAGGGTGTGACTGAAAATGTAAATGCAATACAGTGGGAAAGACTACATGCCAGTGCTGAGTATATACCTGAAGGGGTGATGTCAATGAATGATGAGCAAGTACCTACACACATAACAACCAAATACCCAAGGTGAACAACATCTGAAGAGAATCAAAGATATGAGCATGTATTAGATAAATGTGACAATGTGCGTGTGTACCTGACCATGATATGAAAAAAGGAACCCTGGGGGCTCAGGATGAAAAGTGACCCAGGGACGGCTATGATGTAGGTGGCGGAATGCTGATCTCGTGGCTGAAGACGGTTTGAAAAATGGACACCTTGGGCTCCCGGAATGGTGAGTGGAAGTTTGGAAAAAGGCCTATATATAGTTGTAGGGCCCACATTGCCACCTCATTTGTACTGGCTGCTATAGTGACTAGACCAGCAGTTGTCAGAGGAGATTTGGAGATTCAGGGAGGATGAGGCATCGGATCGACGTTCCGCGAGTATCATGTTAGTGGTTTGATCATCCTGCATAGAAACAGGTTTTCAATTTTTGGGCAGGATTTGTATGGAGGGTCGTACAGGGGTATTTAGGGGGTTTTTTATGGGGTGTGGGCCCACATGCGCGAGTGATTCAGTGAAAGGCATGCATACGTGTGCGCCTGTACACCAAATATACATGCATGGGTGCGTGGTAGGGGGAATTTAAGGCGCGCCCGAAGGGCGCGCCTGTGTGTTGAACAGGCACGCATCAGTGCGCACCTGTAGGTTTGACAGGTGCGCACTGGTGCGTGTCTGTATGGTAAACAGGCGTGCTCAAGAGCATGCCTGTGAAGAAAACAAGAGCGCATTGAGGCACACCTGTTCGGTATACAGTCGCGCATATATGCGCGCCTGTGTGTTGAACAGGCGCGCATGTGGGCGCACCTGTGGGAACAAAAACCACGCCTAGGAGGCAAGGTTGAAGGGTAAAAAATGAGTCTTTTTTATGCTGTTGATGGTTGTCTGAGTTGATATAGGACTCTGTGTGGTTTGCAGGTGGCCAACAGTGACGATGCCAGTGCGGTGGCGAGAGCGAGACTGGGCCTAGTTGTGAGATGCTGTGGCCATTGAGGGGCTTGGCGTGCAGGCAACTTTGGCAACCTGTGGGTTGCTAAAGTTTTTTGAGTGCCCGTTGATACGGGCACAGGAGTATCTTCTACAGTTCCTGCTCCAGATGTGGAGTCTGGAGCTTCACTGTTTCGTCGTACGAGGAGAGAAGATCCCCTTCACTGCAGTGGAGGATGTATATTTCCTGACTGGGCTCCCCTTTGGGGGAACGCCCCTACCGACGGAGCCGATGTTGCCCAGGACCATTCCGCTAGCCGAGATTGGCCAGAGATACTGCTAAGGTTGGGACTTCATGTCTAGGACTGTGGTGAGCATCAGTGCTATCGACTCCCTAGCTCATTGTTGTATAGCGGCGATGATTGTACGAGTATATGGGTCACTGGTGACCCAGCGGATTAGTGGTGGCTAGTTGTTGGTGCTGGAGAGAGTGTTGGATGGAGAGCAGTTCGCTTGGGGACTAATGCTACATGCTAGGATGGTGGCACAGTTGGACCACTATCAGTCCACTGATGGAGGAGAGTTTTCTTTCGGGTCCATCCTAGTGGTCTGGTTTTTGGAGAGGGTGTTGATGCTGCACCCGAGGGTTCTGCTGGAGATGCCGGGGGCACGAGAGCCACGACTGAGGTGGTGGTCGACATTTTTAGTTAGCCACAGGGGTGGCGAAGGTGGCCACTTATTTTCGGCAGAGGCGGCATAGATATGGCGGCAGATGCTGCAGGTAGTACTTCGGTACCGCTATGCTGGGGTTGGCTTCCGGGGTGACCCGGACATGGTGTTGCCTCCAGGGGAGGTGTTTGACCATCGAGGTACGTTTGGTATTGTGTATGTTTTTGATGTATATTGTTTTGTGAGATAGCAGTCCCTATGATATAGATGCTAATACTATCTGTTGTTTGTTGTTTTGTGTATGTGCAGATGGGCACCTCGCGGGTGCGAGGTGGAGATGCAGAGAGCATCGGCTCCTCAAGAGACGGAGAGACGACCGCAGGGAGAGAGACATCGGTGGGAGGATGTCGCAGGGTGACCTGCTGAGCCTGAGAGGGCAGCGAGGAGGCGTCGGTTTGATGACCCTGGTGCAGGGCCATCACATGCTCCTCCAGCGGCGGCCAGAGTAGATTTTGATGACATACGTCGTCGTCTGGAGACGGTGTTATAGGATGTGCCTGAGGGCATGTGGATGCGTATCTAGGATGAGAGCTTCCTGGAGCAGTGTGTGGGGGTGCCGCCACCATGGCGGGCCATAGTGCGGCGAGCAGCAGTGCTTGCGGCGATGACTAGTGGACGCCTGCTGCAGGGGCAGGAGGGTTATGTGGGTGGTCCTCCACCACCGCCTAGGGCAGGTGGTGGTGGGCCACCACCTCCTCCTGAGGGAGGAGCAGGTGGTGGGGCGATAGAGGCCCCATGAGTGGTGTATGATGTACATTTTTGTTGTTTATAGGCTGGTGAGCCGGTTTTTTTACCGAGGTGTTGCATTGGCCTGCAGATACATGTATTTTTGTATGTAAACATTCGAATGGCCCAATGGGCCTTTTATATATACATGAGTATACATATTTTGAGATCCTGATGTTGTCTAGATGTTTTTGTTGATGTTTTTGCTGATGTCTATTCTATATATATGCTGTGACAGGATGTGTGAGATGTTTATGTATGTGTACCTTGATGTGATATATGCCAATCTAACACCATGTTAGCTACTTGATCTGTTGTTTGATTCAATTGTCTTGGAATATGTGTAAATGTAATGGAATAAAAATGTCGAGATAAAATCCTAACCTGTAGTATTTGCGAAAGAGGCACGGATCGCATACACGGTAAACATTGTTGAGATGGAGAATGACTAGTTGAGAGTCGAGGAAGACGCTAAGGTGACGAATATGATGACGTTGGGCATCGGCCAAGAGGCCAATGACTGTAGTTTATTCGGCTTGGTTGTTGGTTGTTGGTCCCAAACATATGCCGCTTGAATGTAGCATTTCATGTGAGGGGGTGTAGAGAGCCCAAGCAGCCGAAGTGAGATTTTGCATCCAACGGTTGGTGCTGTCAGCATAACCAATGTGGTAGGCAGGTGGAGGAAGCATAAGTCAATAGCACAAAGGATAGTTTAGACGAGAGGGGGGGAGAAAAAGATTAAAAACACTAGAAAAGAAATAGCCTAAAGTAGAATGACTACGTTTAAGAATAAAATTTCTTGAGATACAACCCATTGACGGGTTCTTTAAGAGAGAGGCCTTCAGGAGAGGCCAAGATGTATGCGCCTTTGGTGAGGCAATGTTGAATAATGTAAGGGCCATGCCAAAGTGACTCGAATTTGCCGTGGCCAAAGGTATCATGAGCGATATCATAAGCCACGACAAGGTCACCTTCGCGGAATGACCGAAGGTTGGCATGGTGATCAAAGGTAGCCTTGGATCGTTTTTTATCTTCTTCGTTGTTCTGTAAAGAAGATCGACGATCTTCATCTAGAGACTCCAAGTTCAGCAAGTGCTTCTCCATTGGAGCAGTGTCAGGTAATAGCTCAATTGTGATGCGTAAGGTGGGAATTTCGCACTCGATGGGAAGAGTTGCCTCGACCCCATGGACTAAATGGAATGGCGTGAAACCAGTAGCGATTTTTACTGTCGTTCGATAAGCCCATAGCGCGGAAAATAACATATGATGCCAATTGGTTTTATGTTTATTAACCATGCGTTGTAACATGGTCTTGAGGACCTTGTTAACTGCCTCGACCTGTCCGTTTGACTAAGGGTAATATGGTGAGGCAAACTCGTGAGAGAAGCCTAACCGAGAGGAGAGTTTGACAAAGATCTCATTCTCAAAGTGTTTTCCGTGGTCAGAAACGAGTTGGAGGGGTACTCCAAAGCGGGATATGACGTGGTTAAAGAAAAAATGCGCTGCAGTGTTAGCAGTGTTGTTGAAAGTGGGCATAGATTCGGCCCATTTGGTGAATTAATCAACGGCGACAATAATGTATTTGTGACCATTGCTGGAGGGGGGATTACAAGTCATAAAGTCGATGCCCCATTTACAAAAAGGGCCGGCAGTAATGACAGGGTGAAGAAGGGCGGGGGGAGCGCAAGCTTTGTTGGCATAGAGCTGACATTGCTCATGTCATTTCACGGCATGAATGCAATCATGAAATAGGGTAGTCCAAAAGTAACCGGCTCGGATAATATTTTGAGCAGTGGATATACCTAAAATATGTCCCCCACATGCACCGCTGTGGCAGTCGTTTAAGACTCTGTCGGCCTTGTCAATAGTCAGGCATCGACGAAGAATGGTGTCAATGCCCTGCCAGTATAGGATGTCTCTGATGAGGAGATAGCGGGGGGCCTGATGGTGAATACGCCGAAGATCATATCGTGATAGGTGGTTACCTAACTTTTGAGTTCGTAGGTAGACGAGAAGGTTGCCATACCAAGGATCATCTAAAGCGATGTAAAAGAGATGTTCGTCAGGAAAGTCGGTGTTGACAGGGGCACTGGTGTTGTCAGAGGGGAGGGCCATGATAAGTTCGGCGAGAATGAGGGCCTTATTACTCTTAGGTGTTGAGAACTCGAGGTTGTACTCTTGAAGGATAACGATCCATCGAGAGAATTTTCCATTAACTTTTCGACGGCTGAGCAAGTATTGCATAGAGTTGGAATCTGCGATGACTTTTGTGGTGCGAAGCAGAATGTAATGGCGCAATTTCTGGACTGCGAGGACAACTACAAGAGAAAGTTTCTCTTCATGTTTATACTTCAAGGGTGGCCCTGAGAGGTTCTTACTAACATAGTAAATGACATGTTCACGATTTTCATCTCCGAGCTGGATGAGGATGCCGACTACTGGTACAGCTGAGGCTGATACGTAGAGAATGTAGTCGCGATTGTAGTCAGGTGCACTAATTAAAGGTGAATTTGAAAGCGCTGCTTTAAGATTTTCAAATGACTGTTGGGCATAGTCATCCCAATGAAAAGGGATGTCGTGACGTAGTAAGCAGAGGAAACTGTGTGCACGTATGGCGTAATTGGGAACAAAGCATTGAAGAAAGTTAGCTTTGCCCTGTAGACTCTGAAGTTGTCGTAAATTCCGAGGAGGTGGAATTTTTGTGATAGCTTTGATTTTGAGGGGGTCTACAGTAATACCGCTTTGGGAAACAATAAAATCGAGAAGGCGCCCGACGATGATGCAGAATACACACTTGAGAGGATTCAAGCGGATGTTGTACTGATGACACCGTTGAAATATGATTCGTAAATCATCAAGATGTTGGGTGCGTTTCTTGGATCGAGTTGTGAGGTCGTCAAAGTAGGCGAGGATGATTACAGCCAGATCATGGAAGCTGTATGTCATTTCCTGCTGAAAAGTTGCGCCGACATTTTTTAGGCCGAAAGGCATGACATGATATGCAAAAGTACCCCATGGGGTAATGAATGCGGTTTTATACTGATCGGCTGGGTGAATTTGAATTTGGTTATAGCCAGAGAATCCATCCATAAAGGAGAGAGCCTCGTGGCCTGCGCAGTCGTCGATAATTTGATCGATGAAAGGTGTTGCAAAGTTGTCTTTTGGACATGCGTTGTTGAGATCGTGAAAGTTTGTGAAAACGCGGATAGTGCCCTATTTTTTGTCGATGGGTACAGGGTTGGAAACCCATGAAGTGTAAGCGATGGGGTAAATAAACCCGGCCATACGTAATTTGTAAATTTCAACTTTGATAGCCATGGCCTTGGATGGGTGTAGCGGTCACTGTTTCTGGCGAGCTGGTGTGATGTCAGGCCAGGTGTCAATGCGATGCTAGACAATAGAGGGATCGAGGCCAAGCATTTCTGTGTGTGACCAGGCGAAAATATCCCTATACTCCTGGAAGAGGGATTTATATGCGCCGATTTCCTGAGGAGTGCAAGCAGCTCCAATGATGATTTCATCGACGATGCCATTTTTAACGGAAATGTTGATTTTGATGGTGGGGGAAATGTTGGCCATATTACCTTCTTCAAAAGCATCGGGGGAAGGAATGGGATTGTTGAACCAATATATAGGTCCTGACGGGATAAAATCTTTGGTTTCGACCGCGTAAATGGGGTTTTGGTTAGGAGGCATGAGGGCTTCCTGTGGAAAGAAGAGTGCACGATGATGTAGTGCGTCCCAGGGAGAGTCTGGGCAGTGCAACTCTTCCAGTATTTCCTCGTTGCATTGGAAACGGTGGGAATATAAGGGATTGTGAGGAGTGATCTTGGTGACAGTGTGGTTGCCCCTTGAGGGTGAAACAGAGGGGGTAATGTGAGGGGATGGTGAGGGTTCACTCGACATAAACCATATATTGAAGTACTGAGGGGTACCCGTGGTGGTTGGGTGGAGGGTGTCCATATGGGAATGAGCAGGAGAGTTGGGGGGGTTGTGGGGTAAATCCTCAGAGACGTCATGTAAGAACCATGGAGGCATTGGGAGTGCCTCGGGTTCGGGAGAAATGACATGAAGATCCTCAAGTGACGAGGTAATGTCAATAATCGCTTCTACAGGTTGGTGAAGCAAGGCCAATTGACATTGCCTATATGCGAGGATCATGGGAAACTGGTATGTAAAATGAGCTAATGAATCACAGAGAGAGCAAGGGCATCTCATGCGTTCATTGACTGAAGTGGTGACATAGCAGATGTTAGTGATATTTGTTGGAGAGGGTGTAGCAGGGCGTGGGTTGTTCTGGAAATTCTAGTATACAGCGGCTAATGTCTGTCGGAAGCATGGCAGTGCTGGGCGATGATGGGTATAATGGTCATACTCTGAACAAATAGCGCAAGCATATTTGGTCCTCAACCCTTTACTATTGGAAGGGGTGGTGGTAGTAGTGGGACTAGCAGCAGTGACGGGTGTTGTGGGAGTTTGATTGGGGGGAATTAAATTCCTTAATTCAGGTAGTGATGAACAATTGTTGGTTTGGTGGCCCTCTTTCTCACATAGGGCGCAAGGTGGTGGGATGCGGGGGGGAAGTGGAGCGGTGGGATCTTTCTTATTTCTCCGGCCCCCACCGGTAGCGGGGGGGTTAGGGAGTATGGGGGTAGTGGGGGTAAGGATGGGAATCATCATGGGGAGGCCTTCCTGTGGGGGAAGGGATGGGTAAGGGACCATCTTAGGTGGATGTAAATACCACACTGGGATTGCTAACACCATATTGGGTAGCGTGAGCGTTGCGGATACCTAAAAAGATTCTATACCGAGGGGAGAGTAAAAGAAGGGAATTTGAGTGAGGGGTTGGGGAACTGTCTCCCAAATGGGACTATGACCGTGAGGGGATGTGGCTTCATGGATGGTTAGGGTCGACGAGTGCGAAGGAGGCTCTGGTGGGATTTGATCTGCGACTATTGAGACGTCAGGAATGACTGAAGCCTCCCGAGGAGAATTAGCATCCTCTGTGTGAGTTCCATTAGATGAGATGACACATACTTGGTTAGCAGGGTGAAGGAGTGGTGGTGCTCCATTGTACGTCCCTAACAAGGATGGATCTTTAAAAATTCCAGGATCTATCTCGATGAGTGGATATGCGTCTTGGTTGGTATGGATGAGAGGAAGAATGTTATCGAGATTGGCAGATGGGTTAGGCTCATAATGTGAGACTTGGTCGATGGTCACAATCTTCCCATTGTGGGGGAACATGATTGTCTGAAAGACGGAGGATGCCACTGCCTTCATAGCATACATGTAGCTCCGTCCAAACAAGATATTGTAATCGAGTGGAGCGTCGATAACTTCGATGTCAATGAGAATAGTTTTTCCCTCGAGTTCAACGGGGACATTTTGGAAGAGCCCTTCAGGAGATGATGGTCGTCTGTCATAAGCTCGTAATGTGATGGCGGAGGGTATGAGTTCCGGGGAACCAAGTTTCTGCCATACTATTTTGGACATGATGCATGTAGATGCACCTTCGTCGATGATACACCGATGAACGGTGATGTTCCGTATTTTTACTAGTATTTGAATAGCGACCAGGGCAGGAAGATGAGGTTCGCTGTTATCAAGATCAAAGGTGATGAGTTGAGTATCGACAGGGTCGACTGCCCCCAAGGTGGAAAGTAGTGATTTCCGTTGTGTGGGACAAGTCTGGAGGACTTCCAAGATTGACATGGCAGCCGGGGATTGCGCTAAGTCGTCTACCAAGCTATAGTTATGAGCTGCCCTAACCTGTGGGTTGTGGACATTCCTGCACAAGGGGATGTGAGGGATGTGTAGTGGTGGTTCGGCGGAAGGGTGAGGGATCACCAACGGGGGTCCCGTCGATGTGGGATTTATCTCTGGAGAGATAGGAGTAGACTCAGCTGGTGTATGATACTGTCGATTACGTGTTTGCAGAAGGATTTCTTCCTCACTGGTGAGGAGAATTGTTCGTTCTACTGGATTGTTGGGGTTGTGGTATTGACCCACCTGAGGTGGGGGATGTTGCGTGTCCTGTTGGGTGTTTATCACACCTTGATGTGGGATAGGATTTTGCAGAATGGCGGGAGGGGGTTGTTGTGTGTATTGTTGCAGTGCCTGCTGAGGGGCAAGTTATGCAGGAGAAGGGGGAAGGCTCCCAGAGTCTTTCAACCATTTGAAATTAGCGATCTGGGGGAAATGGTGAGTGTAATGACCAAACTCACCACAAAGGGCACAAGGGAAGATGGTTTTAACATTATTCCGCCCTTGGCATTTGTTGGTATTATTGCCCCCTTGGGGGTTTTGGTTCCCTTGGTTCTGATTGCCCCCAGTTGGTTGGTGTTGTGGGGGTTGATTCCTGCCTTGTCCTGGGTTGTTGTTATTCATGTTCTGTCCTTTCTTCTTGGCATTTTTCGAAGGGTGAGTTGGGTTGGCTGTGTTCAACTGTTCAAAATTTTGGTATTGTTGAGCAGCAGAGGGTTGAACAAAATTTACTCCCGCGTGTGGATGTGGGGGAGCCATGGGTTGTGGATGATCAGGAAATGGGAAATATGGATTTTGTGGTGGTACCGATCCATAAGGTACATAGGAAGGCGTAGTGCTTTCACTAGTACTATAAGCTAATGTTGAGGGAGTACCACTATTTGTGGGAATAGGTGGATGTATGGGAGGTGTCGGTGGTGGTCCAATGATGGGTGGAGGTATAGCAACAGGGTATGGCTTTTGATAAGGGGGTGGGGGGTAATAAGAAGTGCCCCCATATGCCGGCGGGTATTGAGGTGTTCCATACATCGGTGGTGGTTGGGGTTGTGGACCATGGTGTGTGGTGGAACCTATTAGTCTATCTGCTGAGTGCGACATCCCAGGTTTTTCATGGCCAAATGGCACAGGTTTTGGAAGATCACGAAGTACCATGTATAAGTACCCTGACTGTGCATAGCTGAGGTCATACTGTTGGGCCTTACTAATGGCTTCCTCTTTAGATTGCGAGAAGGTGGAAGCTACATCCTTTCCAAGGAGAGAGACAAGTGATCTAAGAAACCAGTCGAGACATTGTTGCTTGGTGGTTTCTGCTTTACACAAACTACGTCGCCTACGCCACTCATGAATGTGGTCAGTGATGTGTGTGGCTGAGGTTTGTTTGAAGTTAGAAAGTAGTTCTAGACCATTGTCGTGGCGGATGGGTAATTGGAAGAAGGTCAAGAATGCTTTGGCCAATGACTCAAAGGTCGCGTGGGACCCCGATTTTTCTTCGACATACCATTTAGTCGATGGGCCAGTGAGTGTGCGTTGAAATAATCGCAGTCTGATGGAATCATCCATAATGCTATTGGAATAACACCATAGATGAAAGGTCATGACATGGTTGGCAGGGTCATCCCCTGCCTTTCCTTCAAAATTTGGTATGTCTGAAGGAAGTTTTGTTGGCATTGCAGGCCATGTGGCATCATGCAATATAGGATCATTGGTGAGTTTGGTGAGATCCGGTATGTTGAGAGAAGCCAAATATGGCATCTGTAATGGGGGGGGAGGGTTAGCTCCGGCCATAGTGTGTTGTGAACCTGACCCTTGATGGGGAATAGGTGGGTTGGTACTCCCTCCTTGAGAGGAAGTGGATCCCCCACTTCCGTGTAAAGGAGAGCGAGTGAATGGATGACCTTGGGAAGTTGACCCAAGTAATGTAGAACCAAGCAAAGCTGATCCTAATATAGTAGCACTCACAGGAGTGTGTGAAGGAGGTACCGATGAGCGGGTACGACCAGATACTCCCCCTAATATAGGAGGGAGGTTGAGAAAGCGTCGTGAACGACGGGGGTTCTGTGGTTCCCCTATGATGTCAGACTAGTTGTGTGAATGTGTGAAAAAGTGGTGAGAGAAATATAGAAACAAGAGTCTTTGCTATGACTGTTTACACAATATATATCCAAATCAAACTGTAATCAGATGTGCATCATACATAAAATGTGAAAGCAACATATATATGTGGGTAAGAGGGTTTGTCTGTGTGGGGGAAGCAAAAAAGAAAGCAAATGCTCG
Source organism: Picea engelmannii (assembly GCA_009831015.1). Lineage (NCBI taxonomy): Eukaryota > Viridiplantae > Streptophyta > Pinopsida > Pinales > Pinaceae > Picea > Picea engelmannii. The sequence goes on from ML777363.1 coordinate 1,882,998, forward strand.
TGTCCTAGAAGACGTAACGTCCTTCCTCTCAAATAGCACTGGACCTTCCAATAGTACTCAACAGTGGGGTCTGAAGTCACTGGAAGAGAAACTAGTGAAGGATGAAATAATTGGTTATAATGAGGGGTAAAGGGGGCTTATCCCGAAAGAGCTGGCGATATTTCCCAATAGCCACACAAAATCCAATCAAGGTGCAATTGCAGCCCACAATTGCCACCTGGGTAGATGTCCTAAATTTGGTCACTAGGTACCTCGGTCAAAGTGCGGCATTTAGATTTTCGGCCTAAGAAATGGGTCACGGGCTGGATCCCATCCAAGAGGTGGGTTCCTCAAGGGGTGACGCACAGAACAACCGGACCTTGGCCTTAAACCCTTCACGGCTATCTCCCTGCCTTATGGTGATTGGAACACTTGACTTGGAGGATTTGAAGTTCCCTATTTGACAACCTCTATGTTTTAACAATGTGAGAACCAGATAACGGGGAGTTATTTGGATGCCTATCCCTGAAATCCTACCTAGACTAAAAATTTCTTTTGGTACCTCCTATGGAGGCAAACTTAGTGAGTTTTTAGAAATTTTTTAGATGAAGTTGTTTTGTGAGGCTGGGGGTGAAAACCAACCTCGTTTGATTAAAAGTGGGAGTGGATAGTCCTATCAAGAAAAGATGGGGTATTTTCGGAATCCCTTTGGAGGAAACTTACTTAGACCTCCACGTTTCCAGAAGAAGCTATGTGAGTGATGAGTGAATTTTGTGTGTGAGTGAAAGTGTACCAAGTTTTAGTTAATTAGATGTCACCTTGCTGCATGTGGACTTCTCTTGGTCCTTTACAAGAGTTTGATTACCTAATTATCTAGATGTCATTGGTACAACCTTGTGGAATTCAAAATCCCTAGGAAACTAGCATGTGGACATGTGGGTCCGTTATTATCCTTTAACTCCCTATGGTGATGTAATCTAGAAAAATCTTGAAACTATCCTAGATTGAACATGTGGGCATGTATGGGCTCGTTACAAACCTTTAAACTCTCCTAGTGTTTTGATCTAAGAAAGCAAAATTCCAACCACTATTCTATCTTTGTAGCATGTGGGCATGTATGAGCCTGTTACAAGTTTAAAATGTGTTTGAAAAAATAAAACTAAGAGGGGTCCCAAGAAGGACCGTTGTCCTCTCCTAAAGGTTTAAAACTTTGTTAAGGGAGATGAGAGTGTTTTCACAATCTTTTTCTGATTCTCAAGATCGCTTGGAGGCGCGAGAGAAGAGAATACTCAACAATTGTTACTTCAACTTCTAGTCCCAAATGTGAGTTAAGATGTGATTAACTATGATTGTCCACTTATGTTTGTAAGTCAAAACTAGCCATCCATGTGGCGAAAAGCAAAGAACGGAAATTGATTTTTATCCTCCTAAGTGCCTATGTTTGTTTGACTAACCCCTTTATATGATGAGGGGACTAAGTGTAGTGTGGATTTACAGCATTTTTGACATCATATTTAATAAGGCAGATGGCCTTCCCCACATCCAAAGATCTTACAAAGTGAAATTTGGTTCAAATGCGTGGCCCCTAGTGTACACAAAGGCGCACAGAGCACAGGCGCGCGAACAAAGATGAGTCAGAAAGTGCATGCGCGCAGAGAAAGGATGTTGCTAAAGTGCATGCGTGCACGATGCACGTCTGTGGGGTATAATACCCGTGTACCTGTAACAAGCGGCTGAGAAAGAAAATCCGGATGGATTTCTCTCAATTCTTCTTTGAATTGACTGGTTAGCAGGTCGGCAGAGGCCGGTTTGTGCACCTGCAAGTTAAACAAACTAAAAGGAAAGAAAAATAAACCCAAATGAGGGAGGGATTTGATACCTTTCCCCAGCAGAGTCGCCAATCTGTTGCACCCTTTTCGTCACCTTGGTGAGAAAATAAGAGGTGCTTACATGTCCAGTTGGGTCTTGCTGAGCATGACAACTGTAGAGGAAAGAGTTAGAGAAAGAAAAACAAAACTATAAGCAAGAATTAAACTAATACAAACTAAAATCATAAGCATATGGATATAGAGATAACAAACACAAAAAGACCAATATCACCAATGTTTTAGGTTGATCTATTGATGAAATCAAAGCACAATGAAGAAAGGGGACAATGAGTCCCTTCTTCCTCCAAAGGAAGGCTCTTTGACCCTCACAAGCTTGCTCTCCTTACAACAAGAAAATGAAAATGGTGATGAAATAACTCCTAGCACATCCACTCAATGGAGAGGTAGATGGCTCAATAAAATGGTGCCAATGTGTTCTTCCCAAGGAGTGAGTCCTTAAAACAATCTAGGCAGCATAACATTAAATGAAATTCATTGAGAAAATGAGGTTTCTTCATGGCTTTTTATAGCATTGCATTGGGTTATTGTGTAACTCCTTTGTAGTGTGAAAAGAGGCTCCTTAGGGCTTTATTAGGTCTTTGACCAGCCTACCATGTGGATTCAGCTCAGATTTGAGGGTCAAATCGGCTTGGGAGCTGATCCATAAGTGGTTGGGAGGCCGACCATTTCAATAAATGCGTCGTTTAGCAGGTGCGTGGATTTTTGTGCTAACATTTGTGCATCGTGCGCGTATGCGCGGATGCAACGTTTCTGTTCCATGCATGTGCGTGCGCGCTCAAATTTCTGTAAAGCGCTCTTCAATTTTATACTACTTTGTATAGTTTTTTGCCCTTTTTTTAATGTTGTGAAATAAATTCAGTGCCATGAATGACTTCATTCCTGTTTGACGATGTTGATTTCTTGTCACCATGTGCGGATGAAATTTCAGTGATAACACTCTGCCTCTGTTGTTGAAAGTGCAACAACCTTTTGCAGTTTTGAAATCCAACTTACTGCTATTCCACCTATAGTAAAAACATACCCTGTGGTGCTCCTCCTGCTATCTTTATCACCTGCCATATCTGAATCAACATATCCC
>ML777363.1:1888406-1979259 GCA_009831015.1 Picea engelmannii
CATTTGCTTCCTGATTTCTCTCCTGCTGTCCATCTCTTTGTTTCTTTGGAGCTCTGCAGTCTTTCTTTAGATGTCCTTTCTTCCCACAATTCCAACACTCTATCTTTCCAAGTATGGATTTGGATCTGCCCTTCCTAGAATTTGTGCGGTTTCCTGAGCCCTTTCCTCTATCCTTTTGTCTTCCCCTATTCTCCATGTTCAACACATTTCCTAATGTCTCACCTGTGATTTTCCGTCGCATTTCCTCACTAAGGATAACACCAACAACATCATCAAATTTTAAAGTATTTGAACCAGAGACAGAGTTACTTACAGCCATGACCAAGCCATTCCATCTTTCTGGCATTGAGCACAAGATTAGATGAGCCTTAACCTCATCATCAAAGTCCACTTTTACCGAACTTAGTTGATTAGTAACCGTATTAAATTCATTTAAATGATCTGCAACAGACCCACCTTCTGACATCTTCATATTAAATAATCTCTTCATTAGAAATACCTTATTCGATGCCGAGGGTTTTTCATATAATTTGGCCAACGCATCCATCAAACCCTTCATTGTCTTTTCTTTCGAAATATTGAAAGCCACCGACACTTCCAAGCTCAGCCGTATCATTCCTAGAGCCTTTCTGTCAAGAATCTCCCATTCTTCGTCCTTCATGGCCACCGACTTATTTGCTACTCCGCTCAATGGTAGGAATAGATCCTTCTGATATAAATAGTCTTCCATCTACATCTTCCATAACTGGTAGTTTTGGCCGTTAAATTTCTCAACCCTAAACTTTCCATCTTCCGACATTTCTCCCACTCGAACCAGGAACCCTCTTTTCCTGCGAGTTACCTTATGCTCTGATACCAGTTGTTAGAAAAAATAGGACCGCGGAGCAATAAAATAAAACAATTGTAAAACAAAACATAGAAGACACAGAATACAAGAGAGACACAGATTTACGTGGTTCACCTAGTGTGGGCTACGTCCACCAGAGAAATTGCCAGGTCCTTGCTTTATTATTATCCAACAAATGAAGGGATACAACCTATAGCCAAACCCGCTGTAACTTCCTCTTCTTTCTCTCACAGTCTCCTCTCTTAGAATACAATATTCACCACCATCCATAGCCACGATACATTTCCCTCATAAAAGAGGGTTGCTTCTAGGGAAAAAAAACCCTAACATAATCTCTACTGTTAGATCTGCGACCTTATAATAAACAGTCCAGATTTACAATGAAATTACAATATACTTTTACAAGGCAATTTTTTCTTCGGGGGATTTGCCCCCAAACCCTAGCTGGGGGCCCGCTTGCCCCCAGACCCCCCAGTCGGGGGGATAGGCCCCCCTGGACCCCACAGAGGGGGTACCCCCCCTCTGCACTCCCCCGCGTGGAAGAGTGTACATACTTCTGGGGTGTAAATACTTCATGGGGTATAAACACGGCTGAATGTAAAAAAACCTATAAATCAGGAAGATAATGAGGCTCCACAACCAACAAATGACACGTCCATAACACTAAAAGAAACTAGAAAGTAATAGTACAAAGACTATACATATGTTCCAAAAAGTTACCCACAGTGACCTACCTATGAGTAATACTTCTTGAGGTAGAGCCCATTTCTAGGTTCCACCAAAGCATTCCCTTCAAAATTATCCAAACGATAAGCGTCGTTTTTTAAAACCTCTTTTATGATGAAAGGTATGAACCACATGGGTTTGAATTTTCCTGCCCCCAGGGGGTTCTTATCTTGGTCATAGACCAGGACAAGGTCACCTTCAGAGAAAATCCAAGGGAAAATAGACGTATCATATCGACAGTTGACTTTATGTTTGTGAGCCTCGTTGGCAAGGGCTGCATCACAATGTTGCTCATTGAGTTGCTCAAGGTATGCTAACTGTTCTTCAAGTGAAGAAGTGTCTGGAAATAATTGTACTGTTAAATTTAGGGATGGGATTTGACATTCGATAGGCAAGATTGCTTCCAGCCCGTATACGAGTTGAAAAGGTGAGAAATGAGTTACAGTCTTGACAGATGTTCGGTAGGCCCATAATGATGAGTATAACATCAAATGCCAATTTGAATTGCCTGAGTTGATTGTTCGTTGTAGAATGGTATTAAGAGTTTTGGTTACAGCTTCCACCTGACCATTTTCTTGGGGGTAGTAGGGTGATGAATTTTCTTTTCGTAACCCAAGATTTGATATTAACTCGGTCATCATCTATTTCTGAAAGTGACTGCCATGGTCAGTGACAATCTCCCTCGGTACATCGAACCTTGCTATTATCTAATTGAATAAAAAGAGAGTTGCAGTCTCTCCATCATCTTTAAATGTTGGTATAGCTTCAACCCACTTTGTGAAGTACTCTACAACTACGATGATATAGCAGTGCCCCCTTGTTGAAGGAGGGTTGCATGTAGTGTAATCAATCCCCCACTTGGTGAAGGGACCAACTGTGATGATAGGAAACATGGGAGCGGGATGTGCCCTCATATTTCGAGAGAATATTTGGCACGGGTGGCACTTCTTGACCGATTCGATACAATATTTGATAAGTGTCGGCCAGAAGTAACCTGCTTGAAGAATCTTTTGGGATTTTTCCAACCCAGACAAATGACTACCACAAGCTCTGGTATGGAAATCATTAAGCATGATAAATGCTTCTTCATGACCGGGACATCGGTGTAGGATGCAGTCTACACCTCTTCGATACAATGTATCATCGAGTGTGAGATAATTCTTAGCCTGATGGCGTATGCGTCGATGCTTATCACGAGAAGCAGTGGTGGGGCACTTCAAAGTCTAGAGATAGATAAGTATATCTCCATACCAGGGATCTGAAGAGGTGATAAAAAACATATCGCCTCTGATAGGCGACTCTTCGGGCACAAGATCACCTGACTCAACCGGAAGTTTCGAAATAAGTTCTGCGAAGACCAATGAATTTTTGGATTTCGCTAAAACGAAATCTAAGTCAAACTCCTGGAGGATGACTATCCATCTACTGATCTTTTCACCTATTATCCGTCATCTCAACATGTACTGAAATGGATTCACAACAACAATGATGGTGGTCTTGTGAAACAAAACATAATGACAAAACCATTGAACAACATGGACTGTTGCCAATGCAAGTTTTTCGATATGAGAATAATTGAGTTCCAATCCTATGAGGCCTCAACTTAGGTAATTGATGACATATTCTGAGAACAAATCATCTTCCTGAACTAAGACCATGCTAATGGTTGACTCTGCTACAGCCAGATATAATAAAAAATCCTTGTTATAGTTAGGTGGTTGTAGCAGAGGGGCAGATGTGAGTGCATGTTTCAATGCGGCGAAAGAGCATTGAGTGGCATCGTCCCAATAAAAAGGAACGTCATTTTTGAGTAAGCACATAAAGCCCTTAGTGATCTCGGCATAGTTAGCGATGAAGCGTCTTAAAAAATTCGCCTTGCCCTATAGACTCTGAAGTTGAGGGATTGTGCATGGGGGGGGGAACTAAATTATTGCCTCATCCTTAAGGGGATCAACCATGATCCCTGTTTTTGACACTATGAAACCTAACAAATGTCCTGAAGTTACACAAAAGTTGCACTTGTTTGGATTCAAGAGAATCCGGAAGTAGCGACAACGCTCAAAGATAAGTCGAAGGTGTGTGGGATGATCCATTCTCTTGCGAGATCAAGATGATAAATCATCTAAATAGGCCTCTACTATATGCTTGAGGTCATGGAAAGCAAAATACATGGCCCACTGAAAGGTGGCTCTAGCATTTTTTTATACCAAAAGGCATCTTATGATACGCGAATGTACCCCATGGACAGATGAATGTTGTTTTGTGTTGGTCTTCAGGTTTGATTTGTATTTGGTTATATCCTGAAAAACCGTCCATGAAAGAGAAGGCTTCACAACCTGCACATTCATCAATTATATGGATGATGAATGGTGTGGAAAAATTATCTTTGGGATAGGCCTTGTTCAAATCATGGAAGTCTTTACATACATGAATTGTGCCTTGTTTTTTATTGACTGGCACGGGGTTTGACACCCATTGGGTAAAATGGATAGGATAGATAAAAGTGGCTTTTAGCAGTTTCTCAACCTCAACCTTAATGGATGTTTCTTTCTTGGGGTTAACTGGATGAAGCTTTTGCTGGATAGGCTTGGCATCTGGATACGTTGTGATTTCATGTTCAACTATTTTTGGATCGATGCCTAGCATTTCCTCGTAAGACCAGGCAAAAATGTCACATAATTCTTTAAAAAGATATGTGTAGATTTGAATCTCTTTGGGGGAGAAGTCATCTCCGACAAAAACATTCTCCATGATGCCAGCGTTTCAGGATATATTGATCAATAAAGTTTCAATGATAGTTTCCATATTACCCTTAGCATAAACCTCATGTGTAGCTAAGATATTAATAGGACAAGACCTATCTCCCGTCATAGACAAGGTGAATTCTCCGGCTTCGATTCTGCTTAACTCTAGGAGGAAGTATGATCCATGATGAAGATCTTATCAGGGTTTGTATGGACTAGTGATTGCTTCAATTATAGCTTCATCAGAGGGTAAGACTAAGTCTAATGAATCGGTGTGAACGAGAGAACCCAGATCCCAAATAGTCTCTAGAAGTGGATCAAACTCTTGTGTAGGAGTTGGATCAGTGTTGGTTGATGCTTGTTGGACTAGAGAGTACGGAAATTCATCTCTGGACAAGGGCATGGACATGCCCGGGTGCCCTATCCCATCCATCATGGCCGATGGGGAAGGAAGTATCCACAGATCGTTGAAGTAGGTCATGCGGAATGACGAAACTTAAAAAATATCAACCCTATGGTGACTAGATATAAACTTGATATCGCCTTGAGGGGGTGGGTAATGGAAGGTACCCATAAAAAATGGGCACAAACCAACCCCTACATTGACCACACCTTGTTGAGGATTATCAATCATCGGGACCGTGGATTCCCCCAATGAAGGGTCAGGTCTGGAGAAAGACAATTGATCGATGGTCACAATCCGACCCTCATGTGGAAACAACAAGACCTGGAAAACTGTAGCAACCACATCTTGCATGGAATAAGTCCAATTCCTCCCTAACAAGAGGTTATAGTCGAGGGGCACATCGACTACCTCTACCTCAATACACATGGTCTTCCCTCCTAACTGCATGGGAAAGAGGGAATGATACCATGTGGTTGGAACAAATGACCGTCGAAAGTAGTAAGAAGAGTAGGTGATGGAGACAAAATGGGCTGACCAACGGCCCTCCAACATGCCAACGACATAACATAGGTTGAAGCGCCCTCACCAACCAAAGTGTGGAAGATATTCCAAGTAAAAGTTTTCGTGGGATAAGCCACTATTATCTGAAATGCTACGTGGTAAGGCAGACGAGGTTTTAGGTCAGTTGTGTCTAGCATGATTGTACCCGGATTACAAGTCTTAGTAGATCTTAAAGAGGTTAACAAGGCTTTCCTCTGGGAAGGGAAGCTTTGGAGGACCTCCAAAGCAGACATTGCACAAGGGGTTTGTAATAAATCCTCCACCACAGAGTTGTTCTGGGCAGCCCTTGCGTTTGGGTTATGAGAATATTTTTTGAATGCACCTTTGGGGATGCATGTCATTGTTTCTCCCAACGTCTTCTCAATCTGTAGAGGAAGAGATGGGAGTTCATATTCTTTGTCCTTCTTAGAAGTGCTTGGTTTACTATAGGCATGCACTCTAGTCGATATAAAAGCATCACCCCTCACCATATATACGTTCGTAGATGCAGGGTTGTTCGAAAACGAAGAGGGTCCTTGGCTGCCCCTTTCCGTGCTTGTAGAGGCTTGTGTTAGATTTTTCCCATGTTGGAATGGATTGGTTAACACAGTAGCCTGTTGTTTTGTCACAAACTTTTGGGCCTCTGCAAGCCGGGGACATAGGTGGGTTGGGTGGTCCTCCGTGCATAGGTTGCATGGATACCTCGTCTTCCATTTCTCAGTATTGCCCCCGCCATCATTATCGGTGGGTTTATTATCCCCCTTACCTTTCTTTCATTGATTTTTCTTTCCTTCAAGCTGTTGGGTGGCCTTTGGATTAGTCGATTGCGCTATCTGTACATCTGATGTTTTGGTAGGGGGAGAAGCCAAAGCAGTAGTTTGGCTGGCCACTGTGTGTTGTATAAACAATTATTGCAACTACTTTGTCAGTTGCTCAACAAGATTTGTTTGTGTTGAACCAACAATACCATCAACATGTGGTCCAGCTCTCTATTTGGTTTTATCAAGTATTGAGCGTGGTGCATCTGGCAAGATCTCGTATAATAAATCGAACTAAGAATAGATTAGGTCAAGTTGTTGAGCTCTCATGATGGCGTATTCTTCGAAAAATACTCCAGATGTCGTGATGTCTTTGGACAACTGTGGGACCAAAGACTTAAGGAAACACTCAAGAAGGAATGCTGGTGGGACTGGTACCTTAATTAAACTCTTTCAGCGTCTCCATTCTCGGATGTGATCAGAGATATGGTCCGCTTTTGTTTGTGAGAAATTGGCTAGTAGTTCGGTGCCAGCATCGTATCTCACAGGTAACTAGAAATGGTTTAGGAAAGCCATTGCCAGTTCACCAAAGGAAGAGTATCTTGAGAAATCAAGCTCAATGTACAATTTCGCAACACTCCTAATGAGAGTACATTGAAACAATCACAACTGTACAGAGTTGTCTTTCAACGAGGTAGATGAGCACCAAATATGGAAGGTAGTCACATGATCTCCTGGATCTTCGTTAGGCTTGGCTTCAAACTTTGGGATGTCCGAAGGCAACTTCATTGGCATAGTAGGCCAACACGGATCATGACAGACAGGGTCATTCAACAACCTTGTCAAGTCTAGCAAATGTAAAGTTTCCAGGAAGGGTAGTTTGGGTTGTTGGTGATAACATGGGAAAAAGGGGCCTGGAGTTTGACTGGCACTAGGTTGCCAAGAAAAGTTCATTTGTGGGCCTGGATTCTAGTAAAAACCATGGCCATGGCCAACATATGGATTTTGTATGTGCGGAGACATCATCGCCTGATTTCCAAAATAGGACATAGATAGTTGGGTATGCATTACATTCGAAGGACTTTGGAAAGGGTTGCCCCATGTTAGTCCCATGGGGATAGGCATAGTACTTTGTTTAAGGTTCCATTGACTGTGAAAAGAATTACCCTAGATAGACATTCGTGACAAAGGAATGGATCCCTGCCAAGAATTCCAAGGCCCTAATGCAGAAGAAGTTCCTGGGTGTGCCCCCTGTGCAGGAATAGTACCCTACATAGGAATAGGTTGTCTGAAACTGGGGTTTCCCCCAGTTGGGAAAGTAGATGATGAGAATGTGTTGTTACCAAATGCACCGAACAAATAAAATAGTGTCAAACCTACTGGCATATTATGCAAAGGTGGTCCTTGACTCCCCGCTCCAAGTAAACTATGGTGTGCAGGCGGCCCAGTGGATTGTTGATGTGTGCCATCGAGCGAAGGGGATGAAGGAGGCATATGACCTCCCCCATAAGGGAAAGCATTAAAAAGAGTAGGAGTGCCCCCCATGTGTCCTTGCAGAGGAGTGTTAGAGCTCCCTGCCCCCAGACCTGAAGTCTATGAAGTGGAGTAGGAAAGTACATGACTTGTACCTGAACTAGGCATCCTGTATGAGAACGGAGGGCCTATCGTACTTGGGGTGAAAGGGGTTGTGGACATCCCTAGAGACGGGATCGGACCACTGTGCGATGTAGAGGAGGTCAATACCATGGTGGCTTGGACCAGTGACAGTGGATTAGGAGGTGTAAATTCTCCTGTGGTGACAACCGTAGTGGGAATTGAAGAGTTCCCAGAAGGGGTAACAACATTTGTTTCCATTGTTGTGTGCGACATTGTCTGGCACTCATAAGGATGAATCACTATAATGGTGGGTGCCAAAATATCAGTGGTGGAGGTGTCAACCAGACCAAATTTTTCTCCAAGGTCTAAAACGGTCGATTCTTGTGGATGTTGGTTGGGCACAATTTCTTGTGACCCGGTCGCTTCAAAAGACCCTTGTTGGTCTCACTTTCTCCTTAGTGGTGGCAGGGGTGGCTCCAGTGTAATCGGCGGTAGGCCAAGAAGCCTTCATGACTGGCATAGCTCATGATCCTCCACTATGTGAGAAGATCAAAGACACTCTAGGGCGTTCTATTCATTCAAAAACAACACACACTAAAAAGTCCCTATAAGATAAGACAGGCAAGCACTAAATTAATTGGAAAAACAGTTACAACAACCAACACTAGAGAAACTTATCGATGCAAGTGCAACTCAAACACGGAAGCACCCTCCGGGTATACTATACAAAGTGTGGACCGATGTCTATCATAGGTATGATGGTATACCCCCACAGTCACCTATGTATGTCCCTAAGAAAGATAGGCAACTAGGTTGCCAGCACACGAACACTCACCAGGCGGGTACAATCGAAAGTTGGGTAGACCACAATGAGCAGGTTATCAAGCCTGAAAATTTTCAAGGGTATCGAGAGCAAGTTGTCTGGAAGACAACTGAGGACCTCGAATAGATTTGAGACCCACGAAGCTCTGTGGAAAATGCAATCGATGAAATCCCAACACAAGCCCTCTATATGTGTTCTCCACTATGATTGGTCCAGCTTTGGAGGGGTTGTCTCTGCTACCTTTCCGCATGCGACCTCGTGTTTATCCCCTGTGTTAGAGGGGGGTCCCATATAACTTTCACAATACTAGACTTGGACACTCCCTAACTTAGACTCCAATGTTTGATTTTAATGGCCTTGAAGAGTTTCCTCTCCAACCTAATCCAAGGCGCTAATCCTGAACTAATTGGTTGACCCTACAAACATAAAAGTCTAATGATTTTTAGATTTTAGTGTTAATTTTATGGCTTGCCTTATGTCAAAGGTTATGAAAGTGAAACTAGTGATGTTTGAAAGACGAAAGGAAAAATGAAAAGAAAGATGGAAACAAAAAACTTCACTTAACGCAAATTTTAAACAACTTTTCAAATTTAGACAGTTTTCTAAGATTTTTGAACCACAAACTCAAAACAGAATTTCACTCGACTACGAGCTACTTATGATCTAAGTAAACTACAAAGAACTTATGAAAGAAAAGACTTTTCCCTGGTTACTAATGCAAAACAACACTTTTCAACCAAACAAGAAAATGAAAGATTTTTTTTTTATTATTTGAATGCTGACAAAGCAAAAAGGAAAAATATCAACAAGTCAAAAACCAAGAAAAAACTTCTGGCCTAATCGTAGATTGCAAAAATCACTTCAATAAATCACACACTAGCAACTTAAAAAAGGACTCACACTTGTCTAAAAACCCTAAAGAAAATTTTGATGAAAAATTTTAAATGAAAAAAGAAAGCTATGGCTGAGATCAACCCTAAGCTACTGACTGCTAAGACAGAGATTCAAAAACCTAAGAGGTATAACTCTAGTCAAGGGAAAGGATGACTGCCTCACCCTCAACAAAAACTATCCTACACAAGCACACTACTGACAATTCAACAACAAGCGTGTGTACACAAGTTGTGTAGAGCCAGAGGGCATGTACACACATGCTGGCCTTATACAGGCCACGTGTATCTCTAAAACTCTGAAACAAATAAAAATAGGCAATCCAAACCAAGAAGAGACCACTGATATTGAGAACCAGGATCTCTTGAAGGCTTAGACACTTTCTTTAATAGAAAAAAGAAAACAATGTAAGGAAAAAATTCGTAAAACAAATCAATCTGATATGAACCCTAAGCTATAGACTACAAACAGCCAAAACTAGAAAGAGTTCCAGAAAACCCCTGAGAATGACTGATTCTGATAGGGAAGAGGATAATTGCCTCAAAAAGTTTCTGGAATCATACACGCTACTGTTACTTCTTCAGCTAGCATTTACACGTGGGTTGTAAGAAGGTAGGGCATGGGTACACGTGTGCAGACCTTATGTAGGTCACGTGTACCTCTGTGGGTCTCGAAAAAAATTACAGTCGAGCAAAGAAACAGAGATAGCTGGTATGGAAGACCGGAATCTGTGTCAACTCAGACTTTGCAGAAACTTCAAAGAACAGGAAAGAAAACCAATCTTTTAAAAATACCCAAAAATATCCCCAGGAACCCTAGAGACATCCCCAGTATGATTGCCAATTCTGTTGTGGTGGGAAATCCCCCTACGAACTAGAAAATAGGGTTATATTATGCATGGAGATATCACCAAAATAAACCTACTTTCTACCTTTTTCCCCAGACCTAATCCCCATTTCTTTTCAACAAATACATGGTTAGACCAACATACCTTGTTCCGAGCATTTGATGTCAATATTTCTTCATGCTTGATCGCTTGTTAGCATCTCTCCTCCCAAGTCTAACCTACATACAAAACAAGCAACAAACTACACATGCATTCTACCTACAGATTAATGGGTTAGAGATTCAAACATATATTCTCTAAACTATGAAGAACTCATATAGTGGAACGGGAAAATAATTTCTTTATTATTAACTTTAATGAATCAACTTACAATGTCAAGACTGGCCACTGCTCCATGAACCTGATCCTGGGCTCCTCTTCAAATGTCCTCCAACTTCTTTGCTTTGTATCTCTCTTTGCACAAGGATGGATAAAGGGTTAGGACAATGGGAATGTGCAATTGGGTAGAGTTTATTTACTCTTATTCTCCTCTTCCAAATGGGACCCCTAACCCTTCTTTTATAGGCTAGAAGAAGCTAGGTATTTGGACGAACCATTGGCCATGCATGGCCGAGAGTTTCAGTTAACTCACCCAAAGTTGTGTGTTATGTCGGCAAGTTTCCTTTTTTCGTGCTTTTGTAGGTACACGCGGGATGTTTTGGGTCAGCTAGCATGTACACGCATGCAGTAATGGAGTAGGGTGTGTGGGCCCTTATAAAAGAGGTTTTTTAAAGATTTGTTCAGCAGTGCTTTGGCAAAGAAGGGATCTGAGATGGCCTAATGCCAGGTAAGCATGTATGGTGCAAATTAGGGTTATAACAGGCTTCCCAGGAAAAATGTAATAAGTGGATTTTACCGCTCCCTAACGCAAGATTCTATGTTTGTTTTCATCTTTGGAAAGTTATCTTTCACACCTATTCCAAAGCCTTACGACTAATCTAATGTAGGTTTTCTACCAGAAAATATAAAAATGTCTAATCAATTTTTATAAGTGCTTTATTTGATGGTTGTTGTTACTCAAGAGGAAAAAGGTGTGAACAATATGGTGTTTTGGCCGACTCGAAAGTTATGAAAAGATATGAATATGAAATCTTTTCATTTCTATGAAAGCTATGCTATGAGAAGGAGAAAACATTTACCATTCCCAGATGCACAATGTCCCAAAATTTACTAAACTCACCAATATCAAGATTTTCAATAAATGAGACAAATAGAGTGTACACCAATACACGATTTAAGACCAAAATTCATGCAATTTCATTACTTCAAATGTAAATATGCCCCCAATCTAATGCATATAAAGAAATATTATTTTTGTTTCAAAGATAGCTAAAAGCAATAGAAAATCACTTCAAAACAAAAAATAACCCAAACAATTTTTCTCTTTTACCGCGAGTTATTCAGAAAAATGAAGTGTTCTTTTCACTAAACAATTCTAAAGAAAAACAAGGCTTTGTAACTGAAAGACACTCAAAGGAAGAGATCAAATCTTTCAAAAGAAAACAAAGAAAAGATGGCTAAAAGAAGCTTAAAAACTATCAAGTAGACTGTAAACAAATCACGATTAAACCCAAAAATTCACCCCAAAACCAAATCCAAGGTCAGGGAAAGGAAAACCATCAAAAATCAAGAATTTCACAATTTCCGCGGGCTGGAAGACTAGCATAGTGTGGAAATCACTGATTTTCGTGGGCCAGATATGGGTAGGGAGCGACATTTCTGCACTGGTCAAAATAGGTAGGTCGCGAAAATTCTAATTCGCCGCACTGTCCCTCAAAGCAGGGTGAGGAAATCAAACAAAAATGGAAAAAAATAAAATTTGAGAAGGTTTTCCAGTGAAGTTTAACAGTCAAAGGGTCAATATGGATCTTCCAGTGACTCAAAACACAGAAACCAAGCAATCAAAGCAAGAAAACAAGGAAAACTAGGAAAACATTTGTTTCCCCAGTGGAGTTGCCAATTTTTTTATCGGGTAAATCGGTGAATGCATAAATATACTAATCCCCCTAGATCCACCTAGATATAGAACAAAACACGACAGGGCATGGAACTTTCCCTAGGCTCTAATCATCAAATTTACTACCGAACAAAAGACAATAGACATACCTTTAAATGTTGCTTCCTTATGTCTTTGTTGTTCCTATTTCTCTCCAGTACTCTTGTGATATTGATTCTGCAATGAGACACAAACCAACCAAAGTGAAAGCAGTAGAAGTATATTCAATGACATTCTATGCATATGATCAAGGAATTATGCAATAAAATAAATATAATTCTATGGGAAAGAAGCATGCCATCATATTATATCAAATAATAGGAAGAGAGATTACAACTGGATGCCTTGATGTCGTAAGGTTCCTTCCAACAGTTCCTTGCTTCCCACACACTTCTTGCTCCAAGGATTCTGAGACCATGGATATGATAGCTACTCACAATCTATCTTGACAAAGAAAATCTCAAAGCCAATCTAACTAAGATAACAAGCTCAAAGAATTTCCAACCCAATCAAGCTAACAATCTCAAGCTAAAACAACTAAATCTAAGCTAACTTTCTCCATGAGAGCTCCTCTCTTTTTATAAGTTGAATATGATAAGGAAAGGAGGTTAGGATGATCCCACTAAATCATGAAGGTGAGTAATATCCAAACCATTTGGAGCCACCTCACCATAGAATCTTCTCCTTCTATAAGCATCAAGAAAATGCCCATTTTCCCCACGTATGAAGGCCACCGTGACCTAGCTATAGTGCAACCCGTGGAAACTCCATTCCCTAGATATAGTGCAACCCATGGAAATGAAGTATTTTCTCACCCTCGCTATGGCTTAGCCCCCAAAACTCCTCCAAAATAGGGTTTTTACAGAGGAAAACACAACTTCTTCTCTCAAGGAAAGTTCTTCTCCCTTATTTCTTCAGGAATTCAGGCCACTGACCCTTTTGAAGGAAACAGATAGGTTTACATCATTAATGATCATGGGGATGACGAAAATAATGTCTAACACCTACGTTAATTAAGCTGAAAGTAATGCATTTATAAGCAAAGGTTCCCCATTCGGTTCGGAAGGTAGTCTTTAATCGGTCTTCCTCTAAAACCAACACTTGATTGTACTTTGAGAAACCATCGAGCAGAGAGAAAATTGTCGAATCCGACACGATCTGTAGGAGTTGCTCCATCAACGGGAAGGGATAATTGTCCTTTTCCAAAGCTCTGTTGAGGTTCCGAAAATCTACACACAGTCGAATTTCTCCCTATTTGTTTCTCACTAGAACGAGATTTTCTACCCAGGAGGAATGCCTAACTTGGAAATTTATCTTTTCATCTAAAAACTTCCTTAACTCCTGATACATGAGATATTCCAGGGATGGATGATACTTTCGTAGTTTCTATTGGAAAGGCTTCATTTTGGGCTTCAATGGTATGGTGTGCTACATAATGTAGGTGTCATACATTTTTAAATATTTATAGGACCAAGTGAAAACATCTTGGTATTGTCTGAATAATTTGAGGTAGGTTTTCCTCTCTTCCTTAGATATAGTTTTGCTGAGATTTACATGCTTTGGGTTTTCTGGGGTCCCAAGATTTACCGTTTCATGGAGGGGACAAGAGCTACCAGTCTTTGCATTTTTGGGTTCTTTAAATCATTCCTTTAGATCAAAGAAAGTCTCTAGGTTAGCTATCCCTTTTGGGATTGTGTGAGCCTTTGATTTATCCATAGGTTGGCTTGCCCGAGAATCGATTTCTATTAGTTGCTCTTGGAACTCTTCATCGTCAGTGGTGAGATCTTTGAAATTGTCTTGATTGGTTAAGAAACTTATGATATGTTCATCTCCTTCAAAGAATTTCCAATTAGAGATGTTGTTAGGTACCGATGGCTTATAGAGCAGTTCCACAGTGAATCAGGAGGCTTCATAATCCTCTAAAGGAGATAGTCTGGAAGCAACTGTGGCTAAGGAGTCAGCAAGAACATTATTTGCACTAGGAATTACAGTGATATTGAATGTCTCAAATCATTCTATTAATTGATGGACTTCCTGTTGGTAGTTCTTAATATGAGGTGAATTTCAATGTATAGTATTCCTTACTTGTCTAACAATGATTTCAGAATCTCCAAAAACTTTCAGTTCCTTGATGCCCAAATCTATGGCTTTCTTTAATTCTGTACTAGAGCTTCATACTCGGTGGTATTGTTGGTGCACTCGAATTATAGTCTATAGAACAAGAAATGATGTTTACCTTTCTGATCGATAAGGATGCACCATGCTCCTCACCCTTATTGTGATTTGGATCCATCAAAATAGAGGGTCTAGATTTGCGAGAAATAGTCGCTCCTTTCTCTCCTGTCATCGGGGTTTTATTTTCCGATATTTTCTTACAGTAGTCCTAGCACAGGGCTTTGAAAAAAGAGAGAATATACTATTAGCATCAGGGATTCTTCTTGGAAGATCATTTCATAATTTTGATTAAGCGAAACATTGGACAACAGAGGAGCAAAGTTTTCGAAGTGAGAATCACAAGAATAATTTCCCAATATGGGGAAATTGGTAGAGGCAGGTTCATTCAAGGTTTCTAGATCAATGACCATATGCTTCAGGTATCTATCCCTATCTATCCTGATCATGTTCTTATATCCTTTTAGTGGTAGCCAAAGTGTGCCCAGTCTGTGCTAAAATATCCATTTATTTTTTGGGACCAATCTCGCCTCAATAATAGCCCATATGCCTCAGGGATATCCACCACAATGATGTCAATCACCTTCATGAAATTAGGGTGAGTGGCTATCCTGATCATCACATCTTTGAGTTCCCCCATGACCTTGACCAGGGTCCTGTCTAGTTGTATGACATGATTATCACTTTTTAGAGGGACAACACCTAATTTATTACAAACAACCAAGGGCATGACATTAGAAGATGCCCCGAAATCCACCAGACAATTGTGGAGATTCCTATTGAAGATTTAGAAAGTTAAAAGGAAAGGTGGTACGAAAGGATTCTCTCTCCTACCTCCTGAGTAGGTGTTTATGGTTGGTTTTCTTGCTAAATCTGTAGGGGGTAGATTCTTCCTCTGACTATAGCCAGTGGCTGGGTTTTATACCGAATTCAGAGCTTGCAACATGAGGTATTTTTGCTGAGGGATTCCATATATGTCCATAACCGACACATTGGCTTTCAACTTCTTCAAATATTCTACTACATTGTGATATGATTTAGGAGAATCCTAAGTATGGATGCTTATAGGCTTTTTACCGGGAGCGAAAGGTATTTTCGGGCGATCGGGAGTTAACTTACTTTGCGAGGCATGGGTGGCATCAATATCTTTTGGGTTGGGTTGACCCTTACTACGTGTTTGTACTACCGATACCTCTATGGGTTGTTCCCGAGACTCAAACAGATCATCCAAAGATGTGATCATGTCAGGATCCTATATCAACATGGTTGTGTCTTGTGGTGGGTCAACCTCTTATTGATCAGCAATATTCAAGGCCAAACTATTGGATGGTTTGATTAGGGAGACTTCATTCAAAAAAAAATTGGCCATTAAATTCATGGTGTGATCCCATTGAGGGAATTCAATTTCTAAGTGGTTCTCTTGATGGTAAGTACAGAAAGAATCAGATGCAACATTCCCTAGATCAATGTTTAGGTTGGTTGGGAGAGGTTCAATTGCTTTGAAAGGTTGGTTTCTTTTAAAGAAAGGCTTATAGGGCCTTTGGCCTTGGTTTCCCTCAACTGCATTTCATTTCATATCTATAACCTCATTTGATAGTTTCTTGACCATGCATTGTAGGTCTTCTATATCTCCATTTCCCTTATTAGGAGTTGGTTCAGCCCGTTTCCCCTGACAGTCTCATCAAAAGGAGTCCTCTCCTGGGAGGGGGTTGGCTTTCTTTTCTCACTAGAGATGCTTGACCTTATTTACATCCTTTCATCTGGAAATCTATCGTCATGGCCTCTTCGAAATTCTCCATAACGGTTTTTCTAGCAGCTCTTTTAATGAACATGGAAATAGAGGTCAGAAGCGCGTTGGCATAATCCTCGATTTTCAACTCTTGGGTTGGTTTCATCGTGGGATGAAATTTGTTTAGGATAGTTGTGAATCTTTGATTGAAATATTTTACCCTTTATTTTGGGGTCATGGTGGCTACGAATAATTCAGCCATCAGGGCTCCCATGGTAGTTTCTTTGGCAAATTTGTTTAGAAAATCCTTTTGGCACTTAGTCCAACTGGTTATAGATCCCACTAGAAAATTAAAATACCATGTGCAGGCCAAATTCTCAAACGTGTAGGGGAAAAGTTTGCATACTACATATTCATGTTGAATGTTCATAAGCCTGATCGCGAGTATGAATTTCTTGATATGATCTTTGGGCAATCCTGAGGCTTCATGATCATACCTGGGGAGAAGCTTCTTCGGATACTGAGGAAGATTGTGTACTCGTCTAGGGATGGCCATGGCATCCCCGACCAATCAAGGTTGGTTGTCTTGAAGTGGAACTTCTCTTTCCTCCTCATGACCATTGTTCCCTTCCATATATTCAGAGTCAGAGTCAGGATCTTCTTCTTCCGAAAGGTCATCTGGCTCGGAGATGTTGTCGACTGTCGTCTTGGGTATTAGATCAAGAGGTTCTTGGATTTTGGTAATCACAAAATCTATTAAGTCTTCGAGGGAGTGTACGAAAATTTCAACGAGAGTGATGACTACTAGATTGCTTTGTTGTTTCCTTTGAGGGAGGATAGGAGTGAAGGGAAACATGCCAATTTTCTGGGTGTAGGATCTGGTAATTATCCTAAATTGATTCCCTTCCTCGTGAGGGAGGGCATAAGGTATTTCAAGGTGAAAAGTTTCTCCCTTGGAATGGAGTGAGCTATCCACTTCAGGAGTACTCAGTAAACATGGGTTGTCTGTAGGATGACTAGCCATGCATGTGGGCTGTTACGAATTTGTAGGCTCTTTGAAATGTTTATATAACTTATATACTCAACCATTCATTCATCAGGCCCTCCTTCTAGTGCCATTTCTGTTGATGGAGCCTAAATCCCATGACTCAACAGAAGGAACCAAACCCGCCACCAAGGCCCAATTAGACTCTGTAGCATTTGGAGTGGAATGGTTCTCCATATATTGCGATCTAGCCAGATTATCAATGGGCTTTTGTATCTTCTGTGGAGGCTCTTCCTCAGTTAGGACAATTCTTTTTCCGTATTTCTCTTGGGTGGGGCTGGAATGAGAGATGAAATCTAGTATAAACCAACTTGAGAAACAACAGGACAAAAGTTTAAACTATTGGGAAGAGGTCAAACTTGGGATAACCCGCTGCTCAAACATGCAAACAATGATTTTATGCCAAAAGGCCTAGTAATAATACATCAACCAAATAAACATCCAATTACTGTATGAGAGAACTAATTAACATAAAGAAAACACATATGTAATCAGATCACGGTAAGAAAAATAATTCATCTACCATAACATTCATCACATAATAGCACAATGATTTATATTCATCATTTAAAGAAAAGAACATCAAAACATTGCACTACATAACTTGACAATAGAATCAATTTCTCTTACTCGTTTACTGCAATGTTCATAGAATAAGAAAATAAGTAATTCTTCTCCAAATCCAATCACATACATCTAATGAAGATATCTTGTCTTTGGTCCAGAAGGACTTCTCAAATCATAAAAGTCTCAAAATAATTATCAACAACCAAAAGAAAGAGTTCGTGCAACAACCATCGACCTTTGACTCATTGGTCGATGTCTCTATTTATAATATAAAGTTTAATAGTAATTAACGGCTAAATACAATTTGAGCTAATAAAAAATCACCACGTGGCGTTATCATCTAACATTATTTCAACAGTTTACCCTAGATGTTTCTTGAAAAGGGTGGCTTCTTTCATAATCAGACCATCTGATAAAGAGTTCTTCACAGGTGTTGGCCCATGGAAATTTGTGTTGTTCCATTGGAGCCGCATATATCCCTCTGATGTCTTCCTTGTGCGCCCAATACTTCGCGAGGCTGAAGTTCAATTGGTGAAACATGGTTCGGATTTTGATTGGATTTCCTATGAACTGTTTCACTTTCCTTGGCTTTGCATTGGTGACCTTTGCACATTCTTTGGCCCATAACGCATCTTGTTTAGCACACAACTTGATTTTTTTTTTTAGGTCAATCAACACATTAGGGGTGCTGAAATCGGGGAGCTCGACCTACTTCATTGCTTTGGTGATTCAATTTTGGTGTTTCTTTTGGTTCTTCGGCAGGTCATAGGACAGACTCTAGTCGGTAATTGGGAAGGTTCTTCCTGCAATTAAAACAAAAGTAGTTTAGCAGTTAAGCAACCTATTATAAGACATAAACAAACAAAAAGATTAACATGTACCTATGTAGCTTTCTAGTCGCATTCATTTTTAATACTTACGTGATCCCAAAGGCTACCTTTGAGTGGCTTGTGAAGTTGTCACTCCTCTTTGGTTTAAATGAATACATTAGCATGTCATAGTGTGGCTAATCAAGTAAGATAGACATGAATGTATAAATTATCATAGTAATTACTTGACCTTTGGGGTTAAAAAAAAGGCTTCGAGGACGAGTTATGCGCGTGTGTGTCCCAAGAGGTCAGATATCGTACAAAGAAAGTCGCTAAATGCCTCCATAACCTATACCACCAATTGTGGCAAGCATAATTCATAAATAATGAAGGTTCGAAAGTTCAAAAGGATCGAAAGGATTACACCGCATGTTTTCCTGCAACCCCGATCGACGACACTTTCATGTTTTGGATCGCATCTGTTGATCAGCTGTGGCGTGCCAATTTTTCAAACATCATGTTGTGAGGCATGGGTATTATGTTGGCACATCTAGTGTCTCTCCTTGATTTCTCTATAAATTCCAGGAGCTTTGTGAGAAATTGTACGTATATGTCGAGCTCGTATTCCCTGGAATTCTGGTTCGGTAAGTTCGTCTTGGCGAAGTCCCATTCAGAAATTTTTTATAATCTATGGATGCCTTGAGTTCCTTGCACTTTTTCAATTATGGGATCCCCTTCAAACATGGCACGAGGTATACGAGGCATCCAGAGTACTAGGTCTCAGCCCTAGTGTGCCTGGGACTCTTTCTTGTTGGCTCCTTGTGTTCTTGAGACTCCAACGAGAGGTACAAGTATCTTCCCAAAGGCAATGTTATCATCCATAGAGGAGCTTGGTATGGTCACAGATACGTCCGAAATAGCTATGTTGGATATTGTGCCTTCTTCGGGTCCGAAATCAAGGAGAAGAGGAAGGCCTAGGAAAAAATCTTGGGAAGGAGAGGAGGACCGCCCCAAGGCTGAACTAAGTGCACATCCAACCCTTGAGGATTCTATGATTCTTAACAACCATTTGGAGTTGGTCGGGACTGCTGGAAAAGGAGGAAGGAGAAGAAAGGGTAGGGAAGAAGTGTCAGGTACTCCCGCCGAAAATTCCTCTCAGCAATTAGAGAAGGCTCAACTTGCAATAGCCGAGATTTACCAAGAGAATAGAGAACTATGATGTCATTTGGTGGTGAAAAACCAGGGGATACCTTTGTAGAAAGGTTACCTAGGAAGCATCGTCTGGCTACAGAGATGACTTTGGGAAGCACAAGACATTATTGTGCAGTTGCATGAGGCACAACGGATGGCAACAACAATGGAGCATAAGACATCACAAAGTGAAAAAGACAATCTGAGAGAGGACCAGCGCACATGAGACATATATTTGGCGGGTTCTCACTCTGTGTTCTTGGAAGTGTTGTTCAACACCTCTTTGTCTTTCCTCTTTTGTAAAATTTTGTAATCTTACGATGACTGGGCCGGTTAGCCAAGTCTTATGGGTTGTCTATTTGTATGTAAACCAGGCCTAGTGGAAGTTTTGATTGTGTATATAAAAAGAAAATAAGGTGTTTTAATGTATCATGCTTCTTTCGGATGTGAATCAAACATTTATTCTTATTCAAGTCTTTTATGTAAATTATGAGATTTGTTTTCTTGGATCATTGTTATTACATCGTGAGTCTATTAATTCTTTTCTTTGTAAAATATTTTCTATCACTTAATACTTCCATGGAATTATTGACTTTGGTTATTGAAAATATTTAATCACAGCAGTCGACATTGTAACTTTTATTTACGCGTGGTGCTTACAATCGCACTTTTCTTCCGAACCTGAAAAGATCGCCCTTCGGAAAAATCCTTTCTAAGGATGTTTGTAAGAAATAAACATTTCTATCATTCGACACCAACGAAGGTCGGCACTTGGCTAGTTGGAATTCCCAAAATGATTTTCTCCACCTTAATCTTTCACCGATGCCGAACTTCTCAAGTGAGTCGGGAGAATTTTGGGTTGTTGATTCCTTGAGTAGTCGCTGTGTCTCTTAAGATGGTTCTTTGTTTTCTGTTTGACAGAATCTTAAGACATGAAACATATAAGATAAATGGATTGTCATTTTCAAACCAAGGTGAAAACAATCAAAGGTAGAAAACAAAGTGGTACCCAAAATGAAATGGTCGCATAACTTTTAGGGTCTGTTGAGCACTCAATAGGTGGTTAGATAAGTTGTTAAATCAAATAAATGTTTGGAGCTTTTCAAGGGAAGGAGGCAATCTTATACCTCTAGTTGTTGCCTCCCTTTTGTTATAAATAGAGATCAATTTCTTTAGTAGGTTTGGATGGTTGAGCGAGGCTCCCTGATATTGTAATATTTTGATCAAGTAACTATGATCTAGTGATGTACTGGACTTAAGACTTTTTCACTAATAGAAAACATCTTCTCTTTTAGTCTATTTTCTTTTGATGCTAATTGTTCATGCTTTGAATCATTCACATGAATGATTGTGGTGATGTTATGATGGATGTTTGATCATTATGTTATCATTATGTTTATTTAGCTTCCTTAGTTTCTCAGTTCAAGAAGATCTTGTGTTAATAAGATTTCCTCCTTAGGCTCTTGTTGACCTGATGTTTACAACATCCCCTACACTTCTCTCATTCAAGTCTTCCCTCTATTGATACTTATTCCCAAACTACTAATTTAAATTATCCAAGACCTTAATTGTTGGTGTATACTAGCCCTGTTATCTGAGTTAGAACATTATCACTTGAGTCCTTTTCCATTTGACCCTTTAAACACCCTTACATTCACTTATAACTTGATGGGTATTGGGCTTGCCTTCCATGCAATCTGAAGGTGACTCCTAGTGCTAAAAGGTAGTTGAAGTACCATAACTTATTGAGGAAGCATAAAATATCAATAAAATGAAGAGACGGGAGAGGAGAGAAGAGTAAGATAACTACAACCATAAGGGTCTTATTGAAGGAAGCAGGATTCAAAACCTGAATCACATATTTCAGTAGCTTGTTTTAAAGAGTCAAGTGACAACATTTTTGTAGCAGGATGATCGAGATATTTAGCTTTGGTTTTCTTGTTGATTGTCAGAGTCTTTTTGTATGGTCCCCATAGAAGGATTCTAAATTTGATTTTGGTCCCTACCCTCGCAGGGGTTTGTAGAGAGAACTCAGTTTTCTATCTCAAAATGAAATAAATGAAAAATATGATCAATGTTTCAAGTCTTAGACATGTGTTTTAATGACTTGGTTCATTCTTTTGTTTTGATCTCCATACATACATTGGTATATTTTTTGTACACATTCATGTAACTTTGTTTAAAGTTTATTTCTTTTACATTGACATATACAATACATAAAAATCAACCTTGGTCCTCTGTAATTAATACTCGTGGATTAAGTGATTGTTTTTTTTTTTAGGCTACAAAACTCGGGTAACTTTCCCAACTATCTTGTCTTAGCCCGACAAGATCTGGAAATTCTTGAGTAGGGTTTTCCATACCTTTTACTCAACATTTATTTGGCGACCATACTGGGGAGATCTTCCATATCTCTGTAGTTGATTGTATTTACAATAATATTTATTTTTTTTGTTTTATTTACATAATCCTTGAGTGATTTTTCCATGACGACACTGGTTACAAGAAAACCCAATATTGGAAATGGTCTTAACAACCAAACTAGCATTTCCTTAAACTTGTTCAAAACTATTTTAGAAAATGATAATACTTGAGTTGAACTTGAACGATATTGGTAAGTAGTTGAAAGGGATATAAATAACCGTGAACACTGGGAAGATAGGAAAAGGAAAACCAAAAATTAGCAGTAACCTCTCTTTTCTAAGTCCTCAATTTTTCTTTTCATGTCATCAAATCCTCATATATATCGAAGAAGAAGAGGGTTGTCCCCCGAAGCTACTCTTATTTTTGAAATAGGAAGGAGGAAAATCGTTCTTTCAACCAAAGAAAGTTCTCTCAAGAGAACGTTTTATGATTTTGCTAGTTCACCTTCATTGCCTATACCTATTACCTTCAACATGACATCTGTAGGTAGTGGTAGTGGAACCAGAGGTTCTTCCTCCTCCCAACCTTCTGCTTCATCAGTGATTGGTAGTATATACAACCATAATATCCCTATGCAATCCACTACCAATCCTACTAAAGTGATAAAGAAATATGAGATTTTCTAGTTTGAATAGGATTCTATGACCACTCCATGGCATGTGTCTTCTCCCTTGAATTTGGCACCCACTACTCACCCATTACCGATGTTTAAGGAACATCTTCCTAAGTTCTTGGGGAATAATATTGTTTCTAAAAATGAACACTTAGTGGCATTTTAAAATTATTTTCATAACATTGGAGCCAACGATAAAGACACTTGCATGTGCTTATTTGTTAATTCCCTTGAAGGGAAAGTTGCGGCAATTTTTTTTGACCTCCCTCCAACAGTTCTTTCCACATGGGAAGAGTTTGTTTATTGGTTCAAGTCCACTTATGGATAGTCCAAAAGTCTGGCTGAATAGTTAAGGGAATATAATAATATTTATTATAAGGATGGTGAAACCATTAAGTATTTTAACCTTCGTTTCACCAAGTTATACAATCAAATTCCTGAATTAATCCATCCACAAAATCAAGCCTCTTTCATGCATTACTATAATGTGACGCCTTCCCCTTATCATCATAGAATAAAATAAAAGGCTATTGACAATCTTGGTTTTTATCTTCATACTTGTCTAGAATATGAGGAGTAGCTCGAAAGGATGGGTCTCCCTAAAGGGGACTTAGTCAAGAAAACATATGTATTCCCCCCTACAAATCGTACAAGATATGAACAATAGGATGATATCCTATGCACGAAAGGGAAGTGTTTCTTCACCCACCCCTGTCGCGTATTCTTCTTCCTCAGTGCCTTTTTGTAATATACAAGATATAAAAAGTATGAAGAACAGAGATAAAATGCTAGAAATGGCAGAATAACAACAATATAACTAGAACAATCACCACAATAACACTGAAATGATATAAGAATAATAACAGAAATAACACTTTGATTCTGAGAGAAATGTTCACGGGCCTCTTCGAGGGGGAAACTTCCAGTCGAGAAGAGATCTATTACAATAATATCCAAGCTAGGGTTATCATACCCTTGACTCCTATTTATACTAAATTTTTCTATCAAAAGAAGCATCTAGAGGAACATCCTTCTAGAAGCGGAAGCTTCTATTAGGTCTTCTTACATTCATCTTATTCGATTTTATTGAAAGGCCTTATTAATATTGACCTTTATTACATCTGAATATATTGTTCTACTTATGTGCTGGTTAGGACCCTAACATGTCCTCCCCCTTAAAAATAGCCTTGTCCTCAAGGCTTGAGATGTGGAAATTGCTGCAGAATGGTAGTTGGTTCCCAAGTGGCATCTGCTGGAGTAGTATATTTCCACTGGACTAGCACTTCCTTGATGGTTCTCTGATGCAGGAGACACTCACACTGGTTCAAAACTGTTTGTGGTTGTAGCCAAATGGATCATTCTCGGGAAGGTTGGTTTGAATTTGTCACTTAGTTCCAATCACCTTCTTTAATCATCAAACATGAAAAACAAGATGTAGCTTCAAATGATTGGGCAAATATAATTGATAAGCCACCTATCCGACACGCTTGAGAATAGTATAAGGACAATAAAATTTGGGTGCTAACTTTTGACAATGCTCGGCCTTGAGGGAATTTTTCTTGTAAGGTTGCAGTCAAAGAAACACCTAATCCCCTTCTACAAATTGAAGTTCGGAGTGACCTTGATCTACTTGTTGCTTCATGTGATTTTGTGCCATGACCAAATTCTCTTTGAGAGTAAGGAGAATAGCCTCTTGAACTGTAAGCATTTGATCAACCACCTAGACCTTTGAGACACCAGGTAAGTATGAGAGAACTGAAGGTGGATTTTGTCCATATACCTCTTCCAAAGGAGTCATGCATGTAGTTGTATGGTATGAAGTGTTGTACCACAATTTAGCGAGGGGTAACCATTGAGCCCATTGATTTTTCTTTTCTGAGGAAAAACACCTCAAATATATTTCCAAACACTTGTTGACAACTTTCGTTTGACCATCAGTCTGGGGATGATAAGGTGTGATGAGATTCATTTGGGTGCCTTGTATCTTGAACAAATCTTGCTAAAAATTGCTGGTGAAAGTTAGGTCGCGATCAGAAACAATAGAATGTGGCATGCCATCAAGCTTGAAGACCTAATCCAAAAAATGTTGAGCCACCATGGATGTTGTAAATGGGTCTTGAAGAGTGAAAAAATGAGCATACTTGGAAAGGAGATCAACAACCACCATGATGACTGATTTATTTCCTGATTTGGGTAAGATTGTAATAAAATCCATAGAGATATCCCTCCAAATAACAGGTGGAATCGGAAGCGGTTGTAGTGTGCCTAGAGATTTGAATGTTTCTCCCTTGTTGTGTTGACACACATCACATTGAATGAAAAAATTACGAATGTCTTATTTCATACCATCCCATAAAAAAGAATGTTTGACCCTGTCATAGGTTTTGGTGAACCTGGAGTGCCCCACTGTGGGTGTAGCATGAAGCTCAGAAAGTACCGTGGATTTAAGTTTTGATTTTTTACTTAAATACAAACAGCCTTTGTATTGAGTATTGAATGTCATCATGAAGCCAAGAGTACCTTGGTGAATCTAGAGCATTGGACTGCGATTGTTGGATCATATGCAAACTTTCGGGATCTTGTAGCCATTCTTGGCGAATGGCTTGGAGCCAATATGGTACAATGAAGGAAAGAGAAAAAAAGGATCCTTCATCTTCATATTTTCGGGAAAGTGCATCCGCAACCACATTTTCTTTGCCTTTCTTTTAAATGATCTCATAATCATATCCAAAGAGCTTAGTCACCCATTTTTGTTGCTCTAGGGAGGAGAGGTGTTGTTCCAAAAAATACTTGAGGCTTTGATGGTCTATCTTAATTTGGAATCATTTCCACAATACATAAGGGCACCACAGATCAACGACATGAAGAATAGCCAACATTTCCTTTTCATATATTGATTTGCCCAAATTTCTTTCAGACAGTTGCTTGCTGGTAAAGGCCAAAGGTCGACCCTCTTACATAAGGACAACACCAATTCCTTTTGGTGAAGCATCACATTCCAAGACAAAGGTCTTTGTGAAATCAAGAAGGGATAGGAATGGAGTGGTGCACATGGCCTTGTTCATGGTTTGAAAATATTGAGGAGCTATTGGATTCCAAGTGAAAGAGTTCTTTTTTAGGAGTGCAGTGAGAGGTGCTACAATCTTTTCCTAATTCTTAAAAAACTTGTGATAATAACCTTTTAAGCCTAGAAATACACACAAGATTTTGAGAGTCTTTGGGTGAGGCCAGTCTTGCATAGATTCAATATTTTTAGGATCCACCCTGACGCCATTCTTGCCAACTATATGACCCAAGTACTCGACTTCTAAGGTGCCAAAATCACATTTAGACCATTTCAGGAAAAGTTGGTGCTGAGAGAGTAGATGGAGAACTCGATCCACATGAGAAAGATGGTCATTCCAAGTTTTTCTATAGATAAGGATATCATCAAAGAAAAATAAGATAAAGTGATGCAAAAAAGGATGGAAGACATGATTCATGAGGCTTTGGAAGGTGGAGGGGGAATTACACAAGCCAAAGGGCATAACCAAAAACTTATAGTGGCCCTCATGAGTTCTAAAGGTAGTCTTGGAAGTGTCTACCTCTTTCATACATATCTGGTGGTAGCTAGAATGAAGATCAATTTTAGTAAAGAACTAGGTGCCACTCAATTCATCAAAGAGGTCATCAATGACAAGAATGGGAAATTTGTCTTTAATGGTCAATTTGTTGAGGGCAAAAAAACCAGGACACATTCGCCAAGAACCTTCTTTATTCAGGAACATGACCACAAGAGAAGAGTAGGGGCTCGTACTAGGGCGGTGTTGGTAGCCAATTCACATTTTTATACTGTCCTTATAAGTTGCCTACACCAGTGTTTTGCAAACTTTGATTTTCGTCGCAACCTTTGCAATAAAATGACACTATTGTTTTATATGCATTTGCACACTTACCTTGGTTCTCGTGTTCACGACTGCAAGTGTGAAAACTTTGGTTTTCGAAGTCATATTAAAAACATCACTGGATTTTTATGTTCGCTCTTGTTCATATGCTCATCACGTTTCCAATTTACTTATCGTTATACAGTTGACAAGACTCCAAGATCCTTATTCATTTGGCATTCTTTATTTGTTAATATGACTTTGTTTTACAAGACTGTGATGATATTCTTTTGATCAAGTTCGTGATGCATTGGTGATTTGATTTATAATTTCTTTGATTGATTCTCTTGACACATTGGTTTTATGAAAACACATTGGTGTTGTGGTTAGACCCTTGGTATAAATCATTTCACACAACACATAGTTCATATAATCAAACCCTTGGTGTGATTTCGAATTATTTCTTTGGTTTCAAAGCTATGATAAAAATATGGCTTGTGCAAATTTTTGGTCGATTTACCATAGATTTCATTGGTTGAGTGAATGTCATAGTTTTTAACCTATGCAATAGTGGGTTGAATAGTTATATGCATCGGCAATTGTACTATGGGATATGACTATTTTGCATGGGCTGAACTAGCTCCACCACCTTCATACGTTCTGTCATTAATGTTTCCCCCCTATCACGGTTCACCTTTGCTAGTTTTCAGGCGAGCCTGTGAGCTATCAACCCTACATTTACTCTGTTCAAACCCTTATCCAATCACCTTGCTCACCTTGTGCTCCTGTCTATGGCACCGGTGGTGCGCATAGAGCCAAATGGTAGCCAAGCTTTATTGCTATTCGATAATGCCCATAAAGATTTAGAAAAAAGTGGTTGGCTGGTGTTTATACAGAGGTTCGAGGGTTTCAACCTTTTTGTTGCCCAACAATTTGGAATCAACTTTGACGGGTCCAGGGCTAAAATAGGTGACATACAGCTCGAGCTGAATGAGAAATTCATAAGCTCTGCTACAGGACTAGCAGCTACAGGTGAAAGGTGGTTTAAAAAATCCAAAGTTGATGAGGTGTCATGGCCATTACTATTCGTATCAAGGAAGGTTGTCTCCTGTGATAAAGGTATGATTATTTCTACCCTCAAACCCAGGTGGCACGACCTTTTGGTAATCGTTAAACAGTTTGTGACCTGTGAAGGTCGGTATGGCTTGGTTTTTCTATATCACCTCCGGTTGTTGATTAATTTCATGGGCTATCCTTTGAACATGCCACATTACTTCTTGCGTAGTCTTTATAATATGTCTAAGAGATTCAAGCGCGAGAAGGCTGATAGCAGCCTTTTTCATCACAGCTTGATTAAACTCATCGTCATCTACCATTTGAGCCTTCATGGCGATAATTGGCAAGCCTTTCTATCTATAAATGGCTTTGCTAATCCGGAGTCTGTTCAAATCAATAAGACCGTGGTTAGTGAGACTTTGGCTGGACCACCCGTGCCATTCCATATCCTTCTACCCCTTGTGAAACCCTCGGTTTGCCCTGACATCGACCTACCCGACATCACAACCAACCCGTGTACAAAAGACTAGACTAAGGCCATCAAGAAGCCTATGGGTAAGAAAGTGAAGGGTAATCCTACTGTCAATGGTAAAGGGAAGAAAAATGCTCGTTTGATATCAAGACTTTCCTGGAAAAAACCTAAACAAAATATCGACCAAAATCCCATAGTGTTGAGCGAGGACTCGGACTCTGATATCGAGCATTTCCTAGTTGAAGAGTACCCCTATTCTCATGGCCTATGCTCTACGAAACCCTATGACTATGTCTCTAACTTACCCCCGTGCCTCAAAAAAAGACCAAATTACCCAGGAATCAAGCTGCACAATGAAACCCCTGGTGGCTTAAACAAACCCTCGCCTGTGTTATCAAAGCCCGAGCAACCATCATGTATCCAATGTAATGCTTGGCTAGAGCGTTATTACATTGACGTTCCCCTGTTGCAATCAAAGATCAAATCATTAGAGGAATGGGTGACAATGCTGGTGAAGGAGAACGATAGGTTACAAGCCAATGAAAAGAAACAAAAAACCACCGGTTCGATTGTCTTCAGGAATGTCGAAGCAACAACAACCTTTGTCAATTCCAAACTATCATTACCAAGTTGTTTTCTTATTGTTCAAGTATGAATTTCAATATTAATTTCACTTCATGAGTTTGTTTGAGTTAATATAAAGGATTGGGTTTTGCTTTCAAATTAGCTCTACTCATTTTAATACATTCGAAATGATTCTGTCATAGTTTGATCATCAAATGGTTGTGTTGTGGATCCTGTACAATAGATTCATTTTGATAAAATTAAATATAATTATGATTTGGTTATGCAATTTTGTCGTGCCTAGTTTAGTATAAGCCAATGATTTGTTTTTGATCATGTTTGGGCTTGTTTTTTAATCAATTCTATTCGTCTAATTTAGGATAGTCGATTGGATTTGATTTCGATTAGTTTATTTTGCTTCTAATAAACTCAAAACAACCCTGTTGACTTCAACTTACTAGGAATGACTCTGTTTTGTATTGAATCAACATTCTCGTTTGGATTTTGATTACATTCGACCCGTGCAAAAGATCTATTTGCTAAAATCATGGAGCTGTGTTGATTGTGTCGACTCCAAATGGTTTCGATTCATTCCTATTTGATTTGATTTGCAAATGATTGTTGCGTGCCACGATTAGCATGCTCGTTTGTATATGTTTGATATAGTTCTATTAATTTGAAAAACGATCCTGTTGATTTCGTTTGGATTCGATAATGATTTCGTTAATGGCTCAAGCGACATAAACTATTATATGCATGATTTGTTTAACCGGTTACAGTTTGTGGCGATTGGAATAGGTTCATGAAAATGATTTCATTGCTGTCGAATTATCTAATGTGATTCTGTTTACCCCGAATTGGTAATAACAAATTGAATAGAGTACATGTATCTCTGTTATCATTCGATTGACCACGATTTCGTTTGCTCTCAAATTAGCATAGCAGTTTTAGTTTGAATGATTCGTTTGGTTTCTAATTAGCCATTAGAAATTTGTTTAATAGTTTGAATATAATTCTTTGAGATTTGAATTGGTTTTAAAACGATTCTGTGTTCAATTTAGACCAGCTACATAATCGCCAGATTCTGTAGCTAGTCTTAAAAATTAGATTTTTGTCAATTTTATCAATAAAATATCCTCTAATCTTGTCTATTCTTGTCCTCTTTCAGGTGTATACGAATTACAATGATCGATTGGGCATGTTGTAACAGTTTAGGAGATATTTTTGGGATGTAGTTTTTATTTTAAGTTGTTATCTTGAGTCAGAAATAGAGACTGGGATGTTATCCCCAGATTTTTGTAAAATGATTTGGTAATTCCCACAGGGATGTTTTACCCTGTGGGAAGTCTTTAAATACTTGTTATTTTTTTTTAAAAAAGTCATCATCACGGTGGAGAGAACCAGACTATGGATTTATGATACAGACTGGGATGAAAGTTGATGTCTTGTAACAACTTTCGCTTTCAATATATCAAACTTTTGTTTCAAATTTATTCATATCAGTTTGTAATCGGTCATCGACTACTTTATCTATCATGATTGATTACATGTGATGTGATTTGATTTATATGTTATCCATATCTAATCTTCTCTTATTTAAAAAATACAACAATTATTCCGCTTCAGTTTAATGAATTACAGGTTTACCTTTTTCGTTAAATGAATCACTTTGTACAAGTCTTTTCACACAGATTTATCTAGCTGCGACGATTTGTAAATTAAAAGATTGTTGTAATTTTTTATGTCTTGTTTGTCCTGTTATTTATATTTGAAGAGCACAACAACTTTCCATTTACGAGAAGCTCATGGAGAATCTAGTGCAGGTTTCCTCGCATCGAACAGCTGAATCGACCATCATACATAGGACAAGCCTGAAGCGTTACTTCAGGTCAGTTTGTTATTTGTTAGTTAATTCGTTAGTATAATATAAGTAGTTTAGATAGATATATGTATAGTTTAGATAGATATATGTATAGTTTAGATTTGTAGTTAGAGTTAGTGTTTTAGTTGCTTAGATTAGATAGTTAGTTTTTATTCTATTTCTTTCTCATAAAACTATAAAAATCAAAAAATAGTTTCATTGTCTTAGGACAATGTACAAATGATTTTTGCAGGTTTTCATTTAAATTTGTAATTTGTAAATATTGTACATTTGTTGATAGTTGAATGCTAAATTTTGTAGAATTATTATAGTATTAGATAGTAAATTGTATATATTAATAGTTCAAATTTGTTTATTAGTTTTTTTTAATTATTTTCATTTAGATTAGTTGATGCAGGAGCATATCTCCATGCCATCCAGCTAGCCAGCCAGCCATGTTAGCGCGCATGCATTCAAAGCTAAGAGGGAGGTGCAACCTCATTTAAAATTTAAATTGAATGTAATTTAATGCTTAGGCTGTTGAGCCATAGGAGTCATGCCTTTGTGCAAGTGTAGAGTAGAACGGCCATTAATGTGTTGTATGGCTGAGATCTAGATCCGATTCTGGACTAGACAGCCCATTCAATGCAATTGAATAGGGTAGGTAGGTTGGAGGGAAGAGCTAGAAGATCCCCCTCAGGTAAAAGAGATTTCAGGTCTAATTTTGTGTAAGTTGAGTCGAGGAGAGCCAGAGAGAGCTCGAGAACACATTGTAATTACAGGAATTTTCCATTTTACTATAACATAGAAGTTTTTCCTGCATGAATTCTGTGTTATGTGAATGGCTGTGTGTGTTCCACTGTATGTTGTAGGTTTACATTTGTAGGTTGTTTTTTATTTCAGGCTTGAGAGGTCCTTTGTGGTTTCACGCCAGGAGGGTGTGACAGAGTGTTGCGGACTCTGAATACCAGTGCACAGCGGAAGCACTTCTGAACTCTGCGGAGTCAGACAAAGATGTGTTGTGGCATAGAAGCTGAAATCATCAACTCAGGAAAGACCTCAAGGTTGTTGAATACCTTGGAGGCAAGGCTGTCTATGAGAGACACAGTTGCAGACATAATTCTGCTGTGAATTCTGTAAAGCTCTGCCAAGTGGTCATTGAGCACAGGCATAGGGTGTAGTTGGAGGAACTTTGTTGTGAGTTCAGGAAGACAGAAGCTCTGAGGAGTCCTATGAATCTCTGCCAGGTGGGCATTGAGCAAGTGCAAGGAGTGCACAAAGAGAAGAATTCTATTGAGGAGTTCAGGAAGAACCAGAATCACTGAGGATTCTGAGAGCTTTGCTAGGTGGGCATCGAGCAAGTGCATAGGTGCACAGGAAGACAAAACTGTTGAATGTTCTGTGGAAGGATACTCTGCCAGGTGGGCATTTGAGTAAGTGTGCAGATAGGCACAGAAGAGGAAAGAACTCTTTGAGTTATGGAAGTTGAGGAAGAGTCCACAGAGGGACATTCACAGGGTTGCTGGATACCTTGCAGACTCAGCAATTTAGTTTCTTGAGCAAAAGATAGGCCGGAAGGCATTTTACTCTCCATCTGTGGGAGAAGAAAGACAAAATCCCTCAATGGGTCTAAGTGTTTGTAGAAGCTCAGGATAGATAGTACCATCATGTGCGTGAAGAGACTCTACAAGTAGCGCAGGAGTTGAATAATCCCTTAAGGATTCAAAGGAAAAACTCAGGAGGAGTCAGTGTTTTCATACGTGCAGCAAAGCTCAGAGTCGAGAGTTTTCCAGAGGAATTAGACACAGGCCGAGGTCTCGTGAACCTTTGAAAATTATCCCAAGTCTGGGAAGAAAGTGCACAAACTCAGGAGGGAGCACAGTAGCTATTGGATAGGCCGACGAGATCTGAGCCATTGGATTTCGCATCCAGAAAAGCACTAGAGGAGGAGCGCACAGGAGAAAATGATCTCAGTCATCAGATCTTGGTTAGAGCCCTGATAGTCGTCGGATCTGTCGGATTTGTGAGGGAGTTAAGTCCTCGTGAATAGGAAGAGAAATCTCGACAAGAGGAGAGGCATTGGGATATCAGCACTCGAAGAATCAAAGTTCTCGAGGTCATGAGAGTTGGGACATCAAAAGTCTCGAAAACACGAGGAGATCTAGACCGTCCTTCTAAGGGAGGACGTGTGGCAGCGAATCGACACCATCAGGGGGGAGATCCTGATAGGAGGTCATTCATCGGCTAATCAAGAATTGGGATATCGTAGATCCCGGGAGAAAAGAGTTCGTGCATTTCAGTTTCGCGAAGTCCAAAATGTCGATAGGGTAAAAGCACTGTTGACAAGTCACAGGCTGTGAGTACATCGGAGATTTGACACATCGGGGATCGGCATTTCGCAAGTCTTGTGGACATGTACATCAAGGCATTGAAAATTTCGAAACCCCGAAAGGAGTATATGATTGCAGTCGTATGGGAGCAGGTCGCATGGATCATGGTCTAATCAGGAGGGATAAAGCTAAGAAGGAGCACATCGGGATCCAGAGAATCGGGAGTCCCATGGATAAAGGGTTTATGCACTTCGGCATTGCGAACCCCGAAGTCCCGAGGGAGATGCTTGACTATGGTCATATGAATTTGTGGTCACGTGTGCCAAGTGTTTAGCCTGGAGGGCTAATGGGAGTTAGAGCGCATTGGGTTTTTGAAGCCCAAAACTCTGATAGAAGATATAAGGTTGCGGTCTTGTGGATAGTGGTCGTATGGACCAGAAATCTAGCCAGGAGGGCTAGCGCGTAAAGGGGCACATCGGAGAATCAGAGATCGGGAGTTGAAGAGGATAGACACTCTCGACAACAGGGATTACGAAACCTCGAAGCCCGATACTTCTTTTCCTGTGGGGGAAATTGGTCACGGTCAGGTGCAGAGGCCGAGACAGGGAAAGAGAAAGACCTGTGGGTCATATTTTCACAGCGATTCCCGAGGGAATCCAAGGAGATAATTTGGCTCGAAGAAGGGGCTTGGAAAAATCCTGAGAGCGGGTGAGTAGAGGTGTCTAGTACTCACCTGCATCAAGTGGTATCAAAGCTTGAATCTTGCTTGTCTATTTCAGGTAGGAAGAGGAAGAGAGCACTCTGATACACATCAAGTGGTATCAGAGTGGGATTCTATTTGTATATTGCAGATAGAAGAGGAAAGAGGAAGACAGAGTTGTTTAGGAATCTGTAAGGATGATTGTTTGCAGGTAGGTAGCAGTTGAGAAGACAGTCAGGAGGACTGTAGGATGAAGCTGGAAACGCTTAGGATGCAGAGTGACAACAACGGATATGCTAGGAAGGCAAACAGAGGCAGCAAGATGGCTACTAAAGGCCGTAGGTATGCTGGGAGGAGAGAGCTATGGAGCCAAGAGGACATGGATGAAGAGCTCACATATATAAAGAGAGAATTAGCGAGACTCGAATTGAAGCTGCGGCAGGATAAGAAGATGGTTCAGGCATGTGAACCAGAAATTGGAGAAATTATCGGTGAAGAGAATGGATTGGGATCGTCTGATGATCTCAAGAACTGCCAGGAGGGCAGAGAAGTAGAAATTCCCATTTTCCAGGAGGGCAACAGATTGAGATCATTGCGGGATCTCATGGACTGTCAGAAGGACAGCCAGGGAATTTCACATTGCCAGCTGGGCAATGATAAGAGGTCACTGCGGGATCTCGAAGACTGCCAGGAAGGCAGTGGAAGCATCTCAGACTGCCAGGTGGGCAGTGATGAGAATTTGAGACCATATGAAGGTCTCATGGACTCGAAGGTGAGTTCAATTCAGCAAGGAGTGTTGATGAAGATGGGATCGGTTGATCTCATAGTCTGCTAGGAGGGCAGTGAACACATCTCATATTGCCAGGTGGGCAGAGATGAGCAGGTGAATTTTTATTAGCCCGAGGAGATGACAAAGCAGATGAGCTTAGAGATGGAAGTATATTAGCAGATGCAGCTGACAGAGAAGGAAGATCAGGATGATATTCTGATGACTGGAGGAATTGGAATATTCCTACCATTTGCCCAAGAGGAGGTAGAAGTCTGTGTTGTAGATGGTGCAACAATAGCAGAGGAACAATCGGCTGAGATTGTCCAAGAAGAATTAGAGCAGACTTTAGAAGCTGCCCAAACGGGAGAAGAGAATGAGCGTTCTGAGGAATGACTCAATGACTTCAGCCAAGAAACTGAGGAAACTGTAGCGTTGAAGCTGACGATGACTGTCAAGGAGGAATTGAAGCAGGTGTTGGAGACTGCCCAAGCAGAAGAAGCAGATGAAGAGGATGATGAGCATTCAGAAGAATGGCTCAGTATTTTCAGCTAGGAGACTAAAAAGACTGCAACATGGGAGTTTATAGAAGAAGAAGAAGAAGAAACAAACAACACTAGTTTGGTTGATCTGTATGAGGAAATTGAAGCCATGGAAGAGAGGGTGAAGGTGTAGAGCATGCACATCCAACAAGTAAAGTTGGAAACTAATGAAGAGGATGGCATGGGAGATCATGGTGATCTGCTCATGTGCCAAAAAAATTTGCAGCTGAGGAGACTACATGAACAGAGCCAACCACTGGAGCATCTGGATGCAGTGATCGAAGAGATCATAGAGCTGATCATCCGATCAGCAGAGACTGCCAGCGAGGAGAAGCTGAGTAGAAGAAGAAGAGCAGTGGCAGCAGTAGCACAGAAGCAGCAGTAGCAAGAAGATGGAGTGGATGAACAGCTCCAGGTATTCATTTGGGATCCAGGACGATTTCCAACCACTTAGGTGGGAAGCTCATGAGAAGGAGCTCATGAATTTTGTTGCTGAAGAGTATGATGCAGGAGCATATCTCCACGCCAGCTAGTCAGCTAGCCAGCCACGTTAGCACGCATGAATTCAAAGCTAAGAGGGAGGCACAACCTCATTTAAAATTTAAATTGAATGTAATTTAATTCTTAGGATGTTGAGCCATAGGAATCGTGCCTTTGTGCATGCGTAGAGTATATCGACCATTAATGTGTTGTATGGTTGAGATCTAGATCCGATTCTGGACTAGACAACCCATTCAATGCAATTGAATAGGGTAGGTAGGTTGGGGGGAAGAGCTCGAAGAGCCCCCTCAGGTAAAAGAGATTTTAGATCTCATTTTGTGTAAGTTGAGTCGAGGAGAGCCGGAGAGAGCTCGAGAACACATTGTAATTACAGGCATTTTCCATTTTAATATAACAGAGCAGTTTTTCCTGCATGAATTCTATGTTATGTGAATGTCTGTGTGCGTTCCATTGTATGTTGTAGATATATGTTGTAGGTTTACATTTGTAGGCTGTTTTTTATTTCAGGCTTGAGAGGTTCTTTGTGGTTTCATGCCAGGAGGGTGTGATAGAGTGCTGCGAACTTTGAATACTAGTGCACAGAGGAAGCACTTCTTAATTCTGTGGAGTCAGAGAAAGATGTGCTGTGGCATAGAAGCTGAAATCATCAACTCAGGGAAGACCTCAAGGTTGTTGAATAACTTGGAGGCAAGGCTATGTATGAGAGACACAATTGCAGACATAATTCTGCTGTGAATTCTGTAAAGCTCTGCCAAGTGGGCATTGAGCATAGGCACAAGTTGTAGTTGGAGGAACTCTGTTGTGAGTTCAGGAAGACAGAAGCTCTGAGGAGTTCTATGAAGCTCTGCCAGGTGGGCATTGAGAAAGTGCAAGGAGTGCACAAAGAGAAGACTTCTGTTGAGGAGTTCAGGAAGAACCAAAATCACTGAGGATTATGAGAGCTCTACCAGGTGGGCATCGAGCAAGTGCATAGGTGCATATGAAGATAGAATTGTTGAATGTTCTGTGGAAGGATACTCTGCCAGGTGGGCATTTGAGTCAGTGTGCAGACAGGCACAGAAGAGGAAATAACTCTTTGAGTACTAGAATTTGAGGAAGAGTCCACGAAGGGACCTTCACAGGGTTGTTATATACCCTGCAGACTCAACAATTTAGTTGATTGAGTAAAATATAGGCTGGAAGTCATTTTATTCTCCATCTGTGGGAGAATAAAGAAAAAATCCCTCAAGGGGTCTAAGTGTTTGCAGAAGCTCAAGATAGATAGTACCATCGTGTGCATGAAGAGACTCTGCAAGGAGTGCAAGAGTTGAAGAATCCATTAAGGATTCAAAGGAAAAACGCAGGAGGAGTCAACATTTTCATACACGCAGCGAAGCTCAGAGTCGAGAGTTCGCCAGAGGAATTAGACACAGGCCAAGGTCTTGTGAACCTTTGAAAATTATCCCAAGTCCTGGAAGAAAGTGCACAAGCTCAGGAGGGAGCACAACAGTCGTTGGATAGGTTGATGAGATCTGATCCGTTAGATTTCGCATCCAGAAAAGCACCAGAGGAGGAGCGCACAGGAGAAAATGATTTGAGTCGTCAGATCTCGATTAGAGCCCTGATAGTCATCGGATTTGTCGGAGTTGCAAAGGAGATAAGTCCCTGTGAATAGGAAGAGAAATACCGAAAAGAGGAGAGGCATCGGGATATCGACACTTGGAGAATCGGAGTTCTCGAGGTCGTGAGAGTCAAGACATCAAAAGTCTCGAAAATGCAAGGAGATCTAGACCGTCCGTCTAAGGGAGGACGCATGGCAGAAAATCGGCACCATCAGGGGGGAGATATTGACAGGAGGTCGTTCATCGGCTAATCGAGAATTGGGATATTGGAGATTCCGGGAGAAAAGAGTTCGTGCATTTCAGTTTTGCGAAGTCCGAAATGCCGATGGGGTAAAAAGACTGTTGAGAAGTCAAAGGTTGCGAGTACATCGGAGATTTGATGCATCAGGGATTGGCATTTCATGAGTCCCATGGACATGTACATCGGGGCATTGAAAAGTTCGAAACCCTGAAAGGAGTATATGACTGTAGTCGTATGGGAGCAGGTCACATGGATCATGGTCTAATCAGGAGGGCCAAAGCTAAGAAGGAGCACATTGAGATCTGGAGAATCGGGAGTCCCGTGGATAAAGGGTTTATGCACTTCGGCATTGCGAACCCCGAAGTCCCGAGGGGGATGCTTGACTGTGGTCATATGAATTTTTGGTCACATGGGCCAAGTGTTTATCTTGGAGGGATAATGGGAGTTAGAGCGCATCGGGTTTTTGAAGCCCAAAACTCTGATAGAAGATATAAGGTTGCGGTCTTGTGGATAGTGGTCGTATGGACCAGAAATCTATCCAGGATGGCTACCGCATAAAGGGGCGCATCGGAGAATCGAATATCAGGAGTTAAAGAGGACAGAGACTCTCAACAACGGGGATTATTAAACCTCGAAGCCCGATACTTCTTTTCCTGTGGGGGAAATTGGTCACGGTCCGGTGCAGAGGCTGAGACAGGGAAAGAGAAAGACTCGTGGGTCAGATTTTCACAGTGATTCCCAAGGGAATCCAAGGAGATAATTTGGCTCGTAGAAGGGGATTAGAAAAATCCTGAGAGCGGGTGAGTAGAGGTGTCTAGTACTTGCTTGCATCATTAGTTTATCAGTATAGTTTTTTTTTTTTTTTTTTTTAGGACTTAGATCGGCTAACGGAGCCGCTAAACTCATCAGGGTGGGTTATCCAAAACATCTTGGGTTATTTAGACAACCCTGGACCGGATCCACTCTTCCAGTTGGTGAGTGTTCAATTTTTTCCATCAACAAATGGCGCTAGAAGGAGGGTATGAAACTTATTAATGGCACAAGGTAGTCGCAAGACTCCTCCACCACCTAATCGCTCACCTATAGTGACAAGAAGTCATTTGGACTATAACATTCCCCCTCAAACAACAACCACATCAAACGACGATCCATGGATCACAGTTGAGCCAGCAACCCCAAATCCTGCAGGTGGTGACATACAAGTGATTGTCTGCCAATCTCTCATAAGAACACATAGTTCCTTAGCCCATTTGAGGCAACCAAATCAACCTTTGGACCAACCTTTAGATTTCTCTGGTATCAGAGAACAACTTAGAGGCACTAACCTCACTGTGAACCCTACAGGTCCAATCCTCACTCCTACTACAGGAGGATCTGGAATACCTCCCTCACCACCTCCATCATCCCTTTCTTCTGCGGGAGAAGACTCTTCTGACGAAGGTAGTTCCCCTTCTCAACCTTCCACACCGGCTACACCAATGGCTAACCAGAACAATCCTGCTAGACCTTGGCTCGATCAGGATGTCGTAGCTGTACCTGGAGCTCAACATCCCTTGCCTAAACATCCAGAGAAATGGCTTCCCAAGTTTGATCCTGACTCTAAATAGATTGTTGAAGATCACATTAAAAATTTTATTTTATCCATAAGACTCTGCAATGTCGAGCATGAAGACGTAATCTGTAGGTTGTTCCCTTATACTTTCGAGGGAAATTCATCTACATGGTACTTTGCCCAACAACCCCATACCATCATGTCCTGGGAAAAGTTTGAGTCCTGCTTTTTGGAAAAGTTCGGAGACGGTAAGCCTCCGGAAGTCCTAGTCATTGACCTTTCTATCTTAAGAATGAAACTGAAAGAGAAAGTTAAAGACTTTAATCAAAGATTCTTAACACTTAAAAACCAAATCCCTATGGATTCCATGCCTGCCAATAATCTTATAATAGCATACTATACTAAAGCCTTGCATCAAAGAATAGCTATTTGGGTTAAATGATCTAAGAAATCCATGTTGTTAGAGGCCTTCGAGGAGGCCAGCTAGATTGAAAAAGACATACTTAGTCTAAAAGACACTACTAGCAATGAAACA
Organism: Picea engelmannii; assembly: GCA_009831015.1. Taxonomy (NCBI): domain Eukaryota; kingdom Viridiplantae; phylum Streptophyta; class Pinopsida; order Pinales; family Pinaceae; genus Picea; species Picea engelmannii. The sequence goes on from ML777363.1 coordinate 1,927,754, forward strand.
GAAACTAGTTCATCTTCCAAAAAGAAGATCGAAATCCTCCCTAGACCTACTCAAAGTAAAACACAACCTGAAAGCTCTGATTTAGAAAACTTAACTAAAGTCATTCAAAAATTGTCAAATCAAGTTATAGATTTGAAAAGGACGACCGAAGAAGCTTCCTCGAGCAAAGGGCCATACAAGCCCTCGTTCCGAAAGCCTTTTCCCACCAACTGACCTAATCCAATCACCAAGGGCCTTAATCTAGAAGGTCTGCAATATGCCCTTCAAACAATTCTAGAAGCCCAGGATAACGTGATGCCTCCTGAGATCCTTGAGGAAGTAGTTGAACCAGATATAGTTCAAGAATAATACTCTTCTCCAAACATTTTCGGACACTTCTCGGATAACATTTTTCAAGCTAACTTCGAGACAGTACATCCCTATAACACTAGAAGTAAGACAACAAACAAACCTTCTTCCGAGAACACTACGACCTCAGCTGAGACTAAACAGAGTCATGTAAACCCCAACTTAGATTATGATTTAGTTGAAGATCTTAAAAAGTTAAGGGCTAACATTTATGTTTATGAGTTATTGAAATTTCCATTCCTGCTACAAAAAATGTTACAGAATATCGCAGAGAATGGAAAAAATGGTAATTCAAGCAGTAACAAGGTTGTTCAGGTCAAAGTCCCTCAGAAGACTTCCACTAAGAATAATCTTGATCCTCATGATAAAGGAAGCCTTCCGGTAAATAATGTAAATAATGTAAACAATGTAGATAAGCCAGCTTTAGAAAATGCAAATAAGAAGTGACAAACTACCACCCTTAGTACTCACCGAAATGTACCTCCATTTTTGTTAAATTTCGAAATTTTTAATAGAAACATGCATACTTGTATGGTAGACGTAGGAGCGTCATCCAATGTGATGCCATGGTCTGTGTGTCAGAATATTAATGCTAAAGTTGAACCATCCACTTTAAAAATCATCCAGCTTGACCGAACTAATGTTAAGGTCATAGGCGAGTTGAGGAATGTGCTTATAAGATTATCGTCTAACCCCAGTGTTCATCAAGTTATTGATATTATTGTTGTGGATATTCCAGAAGTGTATGGTCTATTTTTAAGCAGGGACTGGTTGGAGCAGCTACATAGCTATTTCGTGACAGATTGGTGTCACCTATGGCTTCCAGAGAACGACAAGCCTAACAATATCAAGGTAAATCGTGAATGCTACCTTAAGTTCATGGTCACAGATCTGAATAATCCAAATGAACCATTTACACCTTCTGTTGATTCACCCAAAGTACAAGGGATGGATACCTTTTTCGGAAATTTCATGGCCGAGGCTTTAGCTATCACAAACCCAGAACAACAATATGAGATTGTAGAATACATGCAGCTAGCAGATTCCACACAACAACCTCATCCACCTGATAAAAATCAAATTTGGTATCTTTATTTTGATGGGTCTAAGTCCAAAGAAGGAGCTGGTGCAGGCTGCGTTATTATCGATCTAGTAGGTAACAAAACTCTGATTGCATGTAGGTTAGAATTTGAATGTACTAATAACACTGTAGAATATGAGGCTTTACTGCAAAGTCTCAGAAAAGCTTTAGATATGAACATTCAAAACTTGACTGTCTTTGGCGAATCCAAAATCGTGGTTAGATAGGTAAGAGATTCTATTCATTGTCTGTCTCTGCATCTTAAAAGCTACCAATTCAAGGTATGGAATTTAATGAACAAATTTTATGCTTTCAATATAAATTCTATTCCTAGATTGAAAAATTCTGAAGCTGATCTATTAGCTAACATAGCTTCTAAACTCTTTCCTGCAGAAGGCTTATCCCCGGATGCATTCTCCGTCGAACTATTTTTCAGGCCATCCGTTCCCGACAACATCACAAATTGGAGAGTCTTCGACGATGATCATCAGATTATTATCTTCCTGCATATGGAAGAAACTTTTCAAGGCGCGGTCATAGACGAATGGACTCACGACGACAATTTGCGCGATTTCACGGTATTACCAGATCTGAGAACTCCTGAATCTTCATCGGACATGGTAAATTCGATCCCTAAATCTGTAGTTAGATTAGAGAAATTTTATGATCTTCAAGATAAATTCAAAAAATCGGTCAACTGTAAAACCAATAGGTCCTCGTTATCATATGAGAAAGTAAACTTAGGAACTAATGAAAATCCATAGTGCATTAATTTAGGGGTTGGGTGTTCTGAACAAGAAAAAGATGGATTCATTAAACTGTTTAAAGAATTTAAAGATGTCTTTGCATGGACGTATGATGACCTTAAAACTTTCGACCCTAACATCATACAACACATCATTCCTATGAAACCCCAAACCTCACCCTTTCAACAAAAATTAAGGAAAATGCACCCTAAGCTCGAACTGACCGTTAAAAAAGAATTGAATAAACGCCTGAATGCTAAGATAATTTTCCATGATAGGAACACTCAACGGGTTTCTAACCTTGTCCCTATCTGGAAGAAAAGTGGGGAAATCCGACTATGCATCGATTTCCAAAACCTTAATAGAGCGTCTGATAAAGACAACTACCCTATCCCACCCATGGAATAGATCCTTCAATAGGTATCTAGTTCTGAGAGGTTATCCTTATTGGGTGGTTTCTCAGGGTACAACCAAGTCCTGATGTCTCCTCCAGATCAACTTAAAACTACCTTCCGCACTCCATGGGGCACCTACGCTTATTGAAAAATTCCCTTTGGATTGATTAATGCTGGTGCCACTTTCGAGAGAGCTATGGACATCGCTTTCTGAGGCTTAATCAATCAGTCCGTCGTAGTTTACTTAGATGATGTGACTGTATTATCTAAAAACAAAACCGATCATCTAGCTCATTTAAGAGTCGTTCTACAACGATGTCATAAATATGGCATTTCCTTGAATCCTAAAAAATCCATCTTTGCAGTAGAACAGGGTAAACTCTTAGGATTTATTGCGTCAAGCAAAGGGATGATTATTGACCCTGAAAGGACTCAAGTCATCTCGAAACTTCCCCCTCCTACTTCCAAAAAATTCATGCAGTCCTTCTTATGCCAGATAAACTTCGTCAGGAGATTCATTCCCAGTTTCTCCGAAATGGTCAGACCTTTACAGAATTTAATTAAGAAAGACACCCAATATCATTGGGGACCCATAGAAAACCAAGATTTTGATGCAATAAAGAAGGCCATAATAGACGCTCCTTATCTCATGAGCCCCGACATTTTGCAAGACTTTACGCTCTACATGTTTTCTTCTGACTGTTCTTATGTTGCCGTCCTAACCCAAAAGAATGATGAAAACAATGAAGTACCCATTGCCTTTATGAGCTCTGCTTTCAAAGGCACTGAACTTAATTACCCAGTGGTAGATCGGCAAGCCTACGCCATTTTCAAAGTAGTCAAGCACTTCCGGTCTTATCTTTTGAAATCCAGGATGAAGATCATTGTCCCGTACCCAGTCGTCAGGAACCTGTTAGTGCAAAACGAACTAGGAGAAAAGAGGGCTAACTGGGTCACCCCCTTGCAGGAGTATGACATAGAAATTACCCTAGCACAGATAGTGAGAGGCCAAGGGTTATTCAAGTTAGTTGTTGATTCGACAGAAGGACAACAAGAAGAAAGCGATACGTCAAACCTAGGACAACACAATCAAGATGCAATCTATTGCGCACAAAACTCTGTCAGTCCTTGGTATGACGACATAAAATCCTGTCTTGAGCATGGGTCATCTCCTCGTCACCTGGATCCCACTAAAAGAAGAGCGTTGAGATTAAAGTCTACCTCCTTTCATTTGGTTAATGGTATTTTGTTTCGTCAAAATTTTGATGGCGTACTGATGCGTTGTCTTGAGAAAGATGAAGCAGAAAAAGTCTTACTAGAGTTGCATGCAGGAGAAGCTAGTGGTCATTTTGGTGGTGACACCACTACCCATAAGTTTTTAAGAGCCAGTTATTACTGGCCCATACTGTTTAGAGATGCCCATGCCTTGTGTCATAAGTGTACTATTTGTCAAAAAGCATCAAGGTGGTTACAGAAACCAACCTTTCCTTTGCAACTCGTTTCAGTAGACTCTCCTTTTCAACAGTGGGGCCTGGATATTATAGGTCCAATCAATCCGCCATCCTCAAAATAGCATAAGTTTATCATAACAACCACAAATTACTTTACCCGGTGGTCTGAAGCTGCCGCATTAAGAACTGTCAATACCAATCAGGTAATTGCCTTTCTAAATTCGAATATTATCACTCATTTTGGTATACCTGATTGTTTAGTATTCGACAACGCTTCTTGTTTTTCATCTCTTGAGATGAGCGAGTTCGCTTTAGAAAAAGGAATTAAACTAAAGTATTCTTCTAGCTATTACCCCCAAGGCAATGGATTGGCAGAGTCAACAAATAAGAATTTGATTAAAATCATCAAGAGAATGGTGGCTGAAAATCACAAAAATTGGCACAATGCACTGTTAAACGTGCTTTGGGATGATAGGGTAACACCAAAAACTGTTGTAGGTAATTCCCCCTTTATTCTCATTTATGGTAGAGAAGCAATTCTGCCACCACACATTCTTATTCCTTCGCTACAGTTATCGCAGAAAATACAAGAAGAACACTGTCCCCCACTGGAAAACCGAATTAACGCTTTGATGAAGCTAGAAGAGGTACGAGCCCAAGCTAAACGTAAGTTAGATTAGCATCAACTATTGGTTAAAAGCTGGTTCGATTCTAACTCTACCTCTGATAGGAATTTTGAAGTAGGTGACCTCATCTTGAAATGGGACAAACCGCATGAGGGAAAGGGAGAGCACACGAAATTTCAAAACTTATGGCTTGGACAGTTTTTAGTTGCTGAGAAGTTGGGTCCTAGCTCTTTTTTATTACAGAATCTAGAAGGGAAGCCTGACACCTATCTGGTGAATGGCCAAGCTCTGAAAAGATATTTTTCTTGATGACAACTCCTTGTATATTATGTACATATTTTTCTTTTGTTTGCTTTTCTTTTGCTGTGTTAATTTTGATTTCTCCTTTGCACTTATGAGTCTTTGTTTTTGGAAATACACATACCTGCATGCTGAGTTATTCAGACAAAGAAAATAGAAAATTCCTTCACTGAAATGACTGCTAAAAGATTGTGTAAACATCAATTATATACTTCTAAAATTTACATTTGTGTTGGCAAAAGTTTGTTGTTTGAAAGAAGTTAACTGATTTCGATCTCTGAGATAAGCCTGTCACGATCATCTATTATGTTTTTACGTTGTCCCTATTCCTTAAGGGAATGACTCGGAAGATGTCTCCCTGCCTTTGAAAGTTGGTTCTGTAAATAAACCATCTTTGGATCTTAATAAAGGACAATTCTAAAAAATTCTACTGAGGTCTAAGAAAATATGTTAAAATATCATAATTTTCAGCGTCACCCTGCTCGACTATATATCTTTAAAAAACAAAATAAATCAATAAAAGAGCTGTGGGAAGTTCTTGTAGACCCGTCGGGATACTGAATAGGTCTGCTGGCAGCAGGTAAATGGATGCATGACGCCAAGACAACTTCGTTGGGGTACTGAACAGGCCTGCTGGCAGCAAAGCAATGTCGAGTATATGAAAATTTGCAAATGTGAAACCTCTTGACCTTAAAATGTCCTTTATTCTGATCTGGAACTTCTTGGCAGGATACGGATGTCAGAGTGGGTTAAATGGAAACCCTGTCGAGGCTATGGACGCCTGCTAGCAGCAGTGGCTCTATCAACAGTATTGGAGATTTTATCTTTAATATCGTGGCTCGCTTGTCTTAAGACTGTTATTAGTTTTCATCCTTTAAACGCTGCTGGAATATTTTGTTAATGATGATGTTTACATGATTTTATGGTTTCTATTTTTGAGTTAGAATTTTTCTCATTATCCTAATCTGAATTTGTTCTTTTGGCAGAGATAACTGCTTCTACCAGTGTGTCGCCATTGTTGGCATCCAATTCACATTTTTATACTGTCCTTATAAGCTGCCTACACCAGTGTTTTGCAAACTTTGATTTTCGTTGCAACCTTTGCAATAAAACGACACTATTGTTTTATATGCGTTTGCACACTTACCTTGGTTCTCATGTTCACGACTGCAAGTGTGAAAACTTTGGTTTTCAAAGTCATATTAAAAATGTCACTGGATTGTTATGTTCACTCTTGTTTATATGATCATTGCGTTTCCAATTTACTTATCGTTATACAGTTGACAAGACTCCAATATCCTTATTCATTTGGCATTCTTTATTTGTTAATATGACTTCGTTTTACAAGATTGTGATGATATTCTTTTGATCGAGTTCGTGATGCATTGGTCATTTGATTTATATGTTCTTTGATTGATTCCCTTGACACATTGGTTTCATGAAAATACATTGGTGTTGTGGTTAGACCCTTGGTATAAATCATTTCACACAACACATAGTTCATATAATCGAACCCTTGGTGTGATTTCGAATTATTTCTTTGGTTTCAAATCTATGATAAAACTATGGCTTGCACAATTTTTTTGTCGATTTACCATAGATTTCATTGGTTGATTGAATGGCATAGTTTTTAACTTATGAAATAGTGGGTTGAATAGTTATATGCGTCGACAGTTGTACTATGGGATATGACTATTTTGCATGGGCTGAACTAGCTCCACCACCTTCGCACGTTCTGTCATTAATGTTTTCCCCCTATCCCGGTTCACCTTTGCTAGTTTTCGGGTGAGCCTATGAGTTATCAACCCTGCGTTTACTCTGTTCAAACCCTTACCCACTCACCCTGCTCACCATGTGCTCCTGTCTATGGCACCAGTGGTGCGCATAGAGCCGAATGGTAGCCAAGCTCTGTTGCTATTCGATAATGCCCGTAAAGATTTAGAAAACAATGGTTCGCTGGTGTTTATACAGAGGTTCGAGGGTTTCAAACTTTTTGTTGCCCAACAATTCACACTTACCTTTGATGGGTGCAGGGCTAAGATCGATGACATACAACTTGAGCTGAATGAGAAATTCATAAGCTCTGCTACAGGACTAGCAGCTACAGGTGAAAGGTGGTTTAAAAACTCCAAATTTGATGAGGTGTTGTGGCCATTACTATTCATATCAAGGAAGGTTGTCTCCTGTGATAAATGTATTCCTATTTCTACCATCAAACCTAGGTGGCACGACCTTTTGGTAATCGTTAAATAGTTTGTGACTTGTGAAGGTTGGTATGGCTTGGTTTTTCTATATCACCTCCGGTTGTTGATGAATTTCATGGGCTATCCTTTGAACATGCCACATTACTTCTTGCGTAGTATTTACAATATGTCTAAGAGATTCAAGAGCGAGAAGGATGATAGCAGCCTTTTTCATCATGGCTTGATTAAACTCATCATCGTCTACCATTTGAGCCTTCATGGCAATAATTGGCAAGCCTTTCTATCTAGAAATGGCTTTGCTAATCCGGAGTCTGTTGAAATCGATAAGGTTTTGGTTAGTGAGACTTTGGCTGGACCACCCCTGCCATTCCATATCCTTCTACACCTTGCCAAACCCTCGGTTTTCCTTGACATCGACCTACCCGACATCACAACCAACCCGTGTACAAAAGACCAGACTGAGGCCATCAAGAAGCCTGTGGCTAAGAAAGTCAAGGGTAATCCTACTGTCAATGGTAAAAGGAAGAAAAATGCTCATTTGAGATCAAGACTCGCCCGGAACAAACCTAAATAGAATATTGACCAAAATCCCATAGTGCTGAGTGAGGACTCGGACTCTGATATCAAGCATTTCCTAGCTGAAGAGTACCCCTATTTTCATGGCCTATGCTCTACGAAACCCTATGACTATGTCTCTAACTTACCCCCGTTCCTCAAAAACAACCCAAATTACCTAGGAATCAAGCTACACAATGAAACCCCTGGTGGCTTAAACAAACCCTCACCTGTGTTATCAAAGCCCGAGCAACCATCTTGTATCCAATGTAACACTTGGCTAGAGCGTTATTACATCGACGTTCCCCTATTGCAATCAAAGATCAAATCATTAGAGGAACGGGTGACAATGTTGGCAAAGGAGAATGATAGGTTACAAGCCAGTCAAAAGAAAAGAAAAACACCGGTTCGATTGTCTTCAGTAATGTCGAAGAGACAATAGCCTTTGTCAATTCAAAACTATCATGACCGAGTTGTTTTCTGATTGTTCAGGTATGAATTTCAATATTAATTTCACTTCGTGAGTTTGTTTGAATTAATATAACGGATTGGGTTTTGCTTTCAAATTAGCTCTGTTCATTTTAATACATTCGAAATGATTATGTCATAGTTTGATCATCAAACGGTTGTGTTGTGGATCCTGTACAGTAGATTCATTTTGCTAAAATTAAATTTAATTATGATTTGGTTATGCGATTTTGCCGTGCCTAGTTTAGTATAAGCCAGTGATTTGTTTTTTATCATGTTTGGGCTTGTTTTTGAATCAATTTGGTTGGTCTAATTTACGATAGTCGATTGGATTTGATTTCGATTAGTTTCATTTGCTTCTAATAAACTCAAAACAAACCTGTTGACTTCAACTTATCAGGAACGACTTTGTTTTGTATTGAATCAACATTCTCGTTTGGATTTTGATTACATTCGACTTGTGCAAAAGATCTATTTTCTAAAATCATGGAGCCGTGTTGATTGTGTCGACTCCAAATGGTTTCGATTAGTTCCTGTTTGATTTGATTTGCAAATGATTGTTGCGTGCCACGATTAGCATGATCATTTGTATATGTTTGATATAATTCTATTAATTTGAAAAACGATCATGTTGATTTCGTTTGGATTTGATAATGATTTTGTTAATGGCTCAAGCGACATAAACTATTATATTCATGGTTTGTTTAACCGGTTACAGTTTGTGGCGATTGGAATTGGTTCATGAAAATGATTTCATTGCTGTCGAATTATCTAATGTGATTATGTTTACCCCAAATTGGTAATAACAAATTGAACAGAGTACATGTATCTCTATTATCATTTGATTGACCACGATTTTGTTTGCTCTCAAATTAGCATAGCAGTTTTGGTTTGAATGATTTGTTTAGTTTCTAATTAGCCATTAGAAATTCGTTTAATAGTTTGAATATAATTCTTTGAGATTTGAATTGGTTTTAAAACGATTATGTGTTCAATTTAGACCAGCTACAGAATCGACAGATTCTATAGCTAGTCTTAAAAATTAGATTTTTGTCAATTTTATCAATAAAATATCCTCTAATTTTGTCTATTCTTGTCCTCTTTCAGGTGCATATGAATTACAATGATCTATTGGGCATGCTGTAGCAGTTTAGGAGATATTTTTGGGATGTAGTTTTTATTTTAAGTTGTTAGCTTGAGTCAGAAATAGAGACTGGGATGTTATCCCCATATTTTTGTAAACTGATTTGATAATTCCCACAGGGATGTTTTACCCTGTGGGAAGTCTTTAAATACTTGTTATTTTTTGTAAAAAACAATCATCATCACGGTGGAGAGAACCAGACTATGGATTTATGATACAGACTGGGATGAAAGTTGATGTCTTGCAACAACTTTCGCTTTCAATATATCAAACTTTGGTTTGAGATTTATTCATATCAGTTTGTAATCGGTCATCGACTACTTTAGCTATCATGATTCATTGCATGTGATGTGATTTGATTTATATGTTATCCATATCTGATCTTCTCTTATTTAAAAAATACAACAATTATTCCGCTTCAGTTTAATGAATTATAGGTTTACCTTTTTCGTTAAATGAATCACTTTGTACAAGTCTTTGCACACAGATTTATCTAGTTGTGACGATTTGTAAATTATAAGATTGTTGTAATTTTTTATGTCTTGTTTGTCCTGTTATTTATATTTGAAGAGCACAACAACTTTCTGTTTACGAGAAGCTCGTGGAGAATCTGGTGCAGGTTTCCTCCCACCGAACAGCTGAATCGACCATCATATATAGGACAAACCTAAAGAATTACTTCAGGTCAGTTTGTTATTTGTTAGTTAATTCGTTTGTATAATATAAGTAGTTTAGATAGATATATGTATAGTTTAGATTTGTAGTTAGAGTTAGTGTTTTAGTTTCTTAGCTTAGATAGTTAGTTTTTATTCTATTTCTTTCTCATAAAACTATAAAAATCAAAAAAAAAAATTGTTGTCTTAGGACAGTGTACAAATGATTTTTGTAGGTTTTCATTTAAATCTGTAATTTGTAAATATTGTACATTTGTTGATAGTTGAATGTTAAATTTTGTAGAATTATTATAGTATTATATAGTAAATTGTATATATTAATAGTTCAGATTTGTTTATTAGTTTGTTTTAATTATTTTCATTTAGATTAGTTTATTAGTATAGTTTTTTTTTTTGTTTTTTTTTAGGACTTAGATCGGCTAACGGAGCTGCTAAACCCATGAGGGTGGGTTATCCCAAACGGCTTGGGTTATTTAGACAACCCCTGACCGGATCCACTCTTCCAGTTGGCGAGCGTTCAATTCCGCCCGTCAACAGGCGGATAACACCTGCATTAAGGAGTTCCCAGACCATTTTCTCAATTTCATTTTTTTGGGAAAAGGGGTGATGATACAGACATATATTGAGAGGAAGGCTTCCTAGTACAAGGGGAATGGAATTATCATGAACACCATGGGAAGGAGAGATTCCCTGGGGAGTGGAAAATACCACTTGATGTTTAGAAAGGATGGATTGGAGGTCTTGCGGTATCGAGGGTGTCTCTATTGCTTGTATGGCATGGAGTTGGGCAATAACAACAGGATGACCCATTTTGAGCATCTTTTTCATGCGATGGGAACTAATGATCTCAGGTGAATCGATAATGATGCCTTGGAACTTATATTGGTGGCCCTCTTGGTCAAATTGCATGGTTAATTCCTTCAAAGCCATGAGAATGGGACCCAAAGTCCTTACCTAGTATACACCCAACACAATGTCATAGCCACCCATGTCGATAGAAAACATATGATATTTCAACTGGTAGTCACCAATTTGGAGACACACATTTTCATAATGCCCTCAACATTTCATAGAGCCACCATTGGAAATCATGATTTCAAAATTATTGATGGCATGGATGTAGCAATGAGTTTCTTGGGTAATGTGGCGATGAATAAAATTATGGGTTCTTCCACTATCAACCAGAATGATGAACTTCCTATGCTTGATGTAACTGATTATCTTGAGGGTTTGGGGAGCAGAGAAACCAGTGAGAGCATTGAGGGAAATGACCGGTTCTACTTCGAGAGGGTCTGAGGGAAGGGCTATGTCCATGGTTTCAGGTGACTCAGACACAAGGGGAGTTTCAACATCCTCTTCCGAAATATCCTCCGAGATGGCCATAAAAATATTTTGTTCCTTACACTTGTGGCCCAAGAAATATTTTTCATCACAATTATAACAAAGGCCTTTGAGTTGGCATTCATCCATTTCATCCCTGGTCAATTTTTGGATCTTTAGTGGAGCGGAGGGAGTAGTGGGATTTACTAGTTTAGGGTGAGGGATAAAGGAGGGTTTCTAGTTTTGAGAAGATACAACCTATTATGCTTCTTTATCTCTTTTAGTAGCCTCCACCCAACTCTTCAATCGAGCCATGAGGACATGGGCCTGAATCTCATCCTTGAGGCCACTGATAAAACACTCTTGGAAAAAGGCATCAGACATGCCCTCTGTCTAAAAAGCCAGGCGCTCAAAGGAAGCTATAAAGTCTTCCATTGTTCTTTATTGATTAAACTTTGTCAAATAGACCAAATGGTTGGTGTCAGTGTCAAAGCATTCATAAATATCTACCACAAAGTGTGTCCAAGCAATATACCCTTGACGGGAAGTTTTTCTCCATTACCACCATTGCCAATGTTCTTGATCTAGATGGAGAACACCATACCAGAGTTTGGCCAAGTCATCTGTAATGTCATATAAAGATAAATAATGTTCCATTTGGGTTACCCAACCAGTGGGATCCGAGACATCAAATTTGATCACATCCACCCACGGAAGGCGTAGGTCACGTTGAAAGTGATGGTGCTGAAAGTTATGGGAATGAGAGGAATTGTTAGCTTCAGTATGTGGAGGTGGGTTAGATAAAGGGTTATCTATAGGGATATGTAGCTTGGTGCAGAGCATTGAAATGACAGATTCAATTTGGGTGTTTAGGTCTTGTTTGATTTCCTCCATTGAGGACTGCATGGTTGTATTTATGGCAGCAACATTGACACTCATTTGTTTCACTTCTTGTTGGGTCTCAGTGAAATTAGATTGCAAGGTATTGAAGCGATCTTCCAAGTTTTGGCTATGGGTATGGGCCATGAGGATGAGGGAACCAAAATGGGGTGGGTGGGTTCAAAAATTTTGTTGAAAAATGATATGTATGAATGTGATAAGCGCGAAGAGACGAATCCAATGGAATAGGTCTCAAATAATGGTGCAAAAATTTCCAGACCTTTTTTTTTTTTTTTTTTTTTTTTTACACCTGCAGAGTTATACTCTGGTTTGAAGAATAATGCACTGATGAAAAGCCAAAATTCTTAACCAGGAAGAAATGTGTAGTGATTTCGCAACCCGAACACATTTGCGCGACAATAAATCTTGACCGTTTTAATTTGTTTATGTTTTTGTACCCAAGGGTTAGGTATTCAAGGGTTCTACAGATAAGGGTTTTCACTGTGCTATATCTCTTTGATATACGTGCGGGGTCCAACAATAGCACTTGGCCCAATATCTCGGGGCACTAACTAAAGAGGCTAGACTGTAGCCTTAGCCGTACTACCTAACTATCCAGGTACTAGAGGGTATCTTCCTGAGTGTTGTTCTTGGTGGCACTATAACAATCAGGTGGCCAATCAATTTATGTAAAGAGGGCTTTACGTAATCTAGGCCAATCTGTACACATGTGATGTCTGATGCGCTACCACTTGAAGTGGTACCAACAGGGGTTACAAAGGTGGCTAACAGATGTGCACTTAAGTACCACTTGTATTTCCTGCATGTATTAATCCCTCAACCATGGGTTTATGCATGTAACAATATATCTTTGTGGCTTAAACACGCTGGAATACGTCTATACCTTGAAAACAATTTACCCACAATTTCTACCGAGGAAAGTGATCTGATACCACTTGTAATATACCAGATATAAAAAGTATGTAGAACATAAATAAAATGCTAGAAATGGTAGAATAACAACAATATAACCAGAACAATCACCACACTAACACTGAAATGATATAAGAATAACAACATAAATAACACTTTGATTCTTAGAGCAATGTTCACTGGCCTCTTCGAGGGGGAAACCTCCAGTCGATCAAAGATATATTACAATAATATCCAAGCTAGGGTTCTCATACCCTCGAATCCTATTTATACTAAATATGTCTATCAAAAGAAGCATTTAGAGGAATAACCTTCTAGAAGTGGAAGATTATATTAGGTCTTCTTACATTCGAATTATTCTATTTTATTGCAAGGCCTTATTAATATTGCCCTTTATTAAATCTGAATATATTTTTCTATCTATGTGCGGGTTAGGACCCTAACACTTTTAGGAATACTAATAAAATAATTTTTAGCCAAAGGCCATTATGTCTCACAATTGGTGTAACTTCTGTCAAGAAAATCATGAAGAAAGTCCATGAGAAGTTAAGAAAAATGCCAGAGATAAGATCTTTGGCAAAAGTCCCAATACCACAATCATCGTTCTATATTGGGCCAACCCTGACGATGTCATGATAATCAATACCAGGAACAAATATTACACTACCAAAGGAAAAAATGACCCTCCTCTCACTTCTTCTTCCCAAAGCTCATCTTCTCAAAGCATTAATACACAGGTTGTTAGAATTCTAGAAACTCAAGGAATGCCTTCCCCTCTTCCCTCTTCTAAATACAACATCCTTAATCAATTGGCTAATATAAAGGCTAATGATACTCTTTTGGACATGGTTGTCATCCGTAAACAACAAAAGCATCTCAATAATTTTATGGAAGGTAAAGTTTCTACTATAGCCAATCTTTTTGAAGAGTCAAAAGAAGAGGATACAACTATAAATATGATAGGTGTAAATAACTTTAGGAAAAATGTAAAAAATCCCTCTTTTTATATTTATGTAAATATCATGGATAAAATAGCTCATTGTTTCCTAATTGATGGCAGGTCTAGTCCAAGTGTAATGTCAAAAATTATAATGGAAGAGCTTGGCTTATCATGCACTAATGAAAATTCCAGAAGCATTCTCTCTTATAATCGTCTGCAATAGTCAACTGTAGGAAAAATCAAATATGCAAACTTAGCTATGTGTGTGCATCCTGAAATAAGGACAAACCTCAATATCTAGGTAATTGAAATGCCAGTAAGAAATTATTCAATTATTTTAGGAAGACATTGGCAAGATTTTGTAGAAATTTTAATACAAATTATGTATTTCATAGATTCTCCTAATCTAACAATTATATGTCACTATTAAATACAGAATCTCTTATATAAATATTCTTGCATAATTTAAAACATGATCACCAATTGCAATATCAAGAAGAAAGATCAATCACACATAACACAGATGTTTTACCGGGAAAGTATAAAGCTAAAAACCCCACTATCATATATTATGTATATATCATGGATCATGAAATAATATCATACAAAAATATAATACAAGAGATCTCAGTACAATATACAATAGTTTCACACTATCATAGAAAAATTGACAAATTGATGTGCCAATTTATTTCTTCCAGACAACCTGCCTCCTCTGCATAATCCCTGCTAATGGAAATCCTTGCAATGAATGAATCCCTCTTGCCTAGGTTGTGAATTCCTCATGGGAACATCCAATGTGTGTGTGGTTGCGTGAGTGCACCCACTAAACTCACAACTGATAGTCAAATTGTCCCTTTCACTTGTTCTCTCAACTGGGTCTCCATTGGATCTAACATGCATGTAGTTAACAGTGGTAAATCTTCAGTTACATGTCAGATCACTGATTTTGAATTAATTAATAATTAATTCATTGATCTCTCACTAGTCTATGTTCAATTACAACTAGTACAACTGAGTTTAACTCACTTAACTGAGTTAAAATACTTCACAACTCAAATAACTACCCATCCAAATCTATTACAACTTCGAATCACTCAGTTACAAGTAATTTGACTTGCATGTCCCACCAATCAACCTTTGAACTCAAATTTCCTATAGATAAATGATTTTCCACTTCAGATAACTATTTCCAAGTGATTATGAGATAATATATTACAATTTATTGTCCAATTTAATAAAGGGAAAAATAAATTAGACACGCATTTCTTGTTGACTTTCAACACTCCCTCTCAACAAGAAAGGGATTATCCTTCACCCCAATCCTGTCTCTATGGTATTCAAATTTTCTCCTAGCGAGCACCTTCGTTAGAATGTCTGAATCATGATCTTCCATAGGAATGTACTAAAGCAACATGATCTTATGTTGCACACAATCTCTGATATGATGATACCGAATATCTATATTCTTAGATCTATCATGAAACACAGGATTAATCGATAGTTTAATGCAACTCTGATTATCACAATGAATCATTGTCGGATCGAAATGAGAACCAAATGAAACAACCAAAATCTTTCTCATCTAGATAGCCTCACATGTCACTTGACTCGCCGCCATGTATTTCACTTCCACTGAACTAAGTGCCATGAATGTTTGTTTCCTGCTATACCAAGAAACAATTGTAGATCTGATACTAAAGATCCCCCTTGATGTGATATTTTTTTCCATTGAGCTGCCCTCCCAATTTGCATCTGTGAATCCATGCAACTTCACCTCATCCATCTGTTTGTACCATAATCCATACTCAGATGTGCCCCTCAGGCATCTCAGGGCATGCTTACCTGCCTTCCAAAATATCTTGGTGGGCTTAACCATCATTTGACTCAATTGGTTAACCGCATAGAAAATGTTTGGCCTCGTGTTCAATAAATAAATTAGCGAACCCACTAACTGTCGATAGACATTAGCATCCACTACCTCTCCAAAAGTAGCATCCTCTTTCCTCCAGTTTCCTAGAAGAGGAGTATCCATGGGTTTGCATCCCTCCATGTGAAACTTACCCAGTATATCCCTTGCATACTTTCCTTGAGACACAAAAATTTCACCATCTCGCTGTCATATTTCCAATCCAAGGAAATAATGAAGGAGGCCCATATCCTTCATCTCAAACTCCTTTGCAAGGTCCTCCTTGCATGAGTGTATCAATTACTCATCACCAGTCAATATTAAATCATCAACATAAATAAAAATGATTAAAATCTTAACCTCCACCACAATTTGTTATAGGTTTGCATCTGCTTCACTTTTGGTGAAGCCCAGTCTCATGAAATATATGTCTATCTAAGTGTACCAAGCACGGGGTGCTTGCTTCAGCCCATACAACGCTCTCTTGAGTCTACACACATGCAAATCCATGCCAAAGGTCTCAAAAACTTTTTAATTCTCAATGTACACTTCTTCCTCAATGATCCCATTGAAAAACACAGTTTTTACATCCATCTGATGAATACACCAACCCATCTGTGCTAAGAGTGAAAAGATGGATCTTATGGAAGAGTACCTTGTGACAGGTGAAAAGGTCTCATCATAATCTATCCCCTCGATCTGTGAGAAGCCCCAGGCTACAAATATGGCCTTGTATTTATCCACACTCCCATCAAAAACTTGGTTTACCTTGTAGATCCATCTCAAACCTACCACCGATTTGTCGACCGGTCTTGGGACAATTTCCCATGCATTGTTTTTGACAATGGAGTCATACTCCTCCATCATTGCATAAACCCAAGTGGGATACTGCACTACCTCCTGAAACGAATATATTTTAGTAACAATACATTTTCTCATGAGAGCCATGTATCCAGTAAATCGATCTGGAGACTGTCTCTGTCTGTGTTGTGAAGTAGGGGATCCTACATTCTGTGCAACATATAATCTCAATCTATCAACTTTTGTGGTGCCCTTTATTCCATTTCTGATGGATGGATTTGCATGAGTGGCTTCCTCCACTCCATGAACCTCCTCATGTGGTTGATTCACATCTTGATACTCATAGTTGGGAACCAACAGTTCCTCCTCTGCATGCAAGTCTAGCTCCCTCTCAAGTGACAAATGCATGTCTTTCCCCTCATCAAATTTTATATCCCCTCACATAATAGTCATCTTACTGTTAGGAAAATACACATGATAATTATGGGGTGTTTTTGGGTACCCCACAAATATACCAAATTCAGCAGTCATCTCCAGACTCTTCCCGGTGTTCTTGGTCACACGCACATAAACAGATGAGCCAAAAATCTTAAAATGAGAAACATCAGGTTTCTTACCAGTGAAAGCTTCTTCAGGTGTACTCATGCCAAGTACTCTATGAGGAAAATGATTTTTCACATAAATCACAGTGTTGCATGCTTCCAACCACAAATGCATTGGTAGGCCCTGATCATGCAACGTTGCTTGTGTTGCACCCACGATTGTTTTGTTCTTCCTCTCTGTGACCCCATTTTGTTGTAGGCTATGAGGTGCTATGAGTTCTCTTTGAATTCCTTCTTTGTTGCATAAGTATTTGAATTTGTTATAGATGTATTCTCCACTATTATTGCTCCTCAGGGCCTTCACTTGCTTCCCCAACTCTTTCTCCACCAATTCTTTAAACTCACATAACTTTGACAATGTTTGATTCTTCTTCTGCATGAAGAAGATCCAACATTTACGAGAAAATTCATCAACAAAAATAACATAATACTTATGTTTTGTTGTTGAAGCAACTGAGAATGGTCCACACACATCTGTGTGAATTCTCTCCAGGATCACTGAAGCACGGTTATCCTTTTCATGAAAGGTGGAATTTACATACTTCCCCATGGTGCAACCCTTTCACTGATCTAACTGATAAAGTGTTCCCATTGGAATTCCAATAGATATTTGTTGCATGATTTTCAAGGCTCCATGATGAATATGGCCCAGTTGCTTGTGCCATAATTCACCCTCATCCTATCTCACAACATTTTTTGCCTTGCCCATCATGGCAGCGCAACCATCTACCTCCATATTGTATAGATTCTTAAATTGAATCCCTATCTTCTTAACTTGACCCATTGTTTTGTGTCGCAGGAAGAATTTTCCATCGCTGAAAACAACATCATAGCCTCTGTTCTCCAACATTATGACTGAGACCAAGTTTTTCTTCAGACCTGGAACATGCATAACATCTTTCAATTGAATTAATTTTCCTGACTCCCTATGAAAGGTAATGGTACCAATTCCAGTCACATTGTATCGTCCATCGTCTCCCATCTATATATGAATCTTGTTATCTTTCTCCTCCAAGTCACTGAAAATATCCTTATCTCCTGTCATGTGGAAGGAAGCCCCACTATCCAAATACCACATCGTTCCCAATGCACTTGACACCATGCATGCGATAAAGGAGAAGTCAAGTTCAAATTGCGAGGAAAGGGCCTCACCAGCTACGGCTCCAACATCCTTCTTGTTCTTCTTCTTCCGCGGATAGTTAGTAGCAAGATGCCCATGTTCGTGATAGTGAAAACACTTCACTTTGGAAAAATCCATCTTCTTTCCTTTAGACTCAGACTTTGAATGAAATTTCTTCCCCTTCCCTTTATTTTCCTTGGAATCCAAAGCAAAATCCTCTTCATCATCATGCTTTGATGAAGAGCCATCTCTGGTGTTCCTCCTAAACTCCTCCTGCACCAAATCTGACCATAGTCATTCCCAATCTGGAAATTCTTCCCTTCCATTGATAGAGTCTTGATAATTGTGCCAATTCTTGGGAAGTCCTAGGAGATCCAAGCTCACCAAATCATCGTCAACAATTTTTATTCCCACACTCCCCATCTCATCCTGACATTGGACAAGCTTCGTAAGATATTTTGGAATGGAGTCTCCCTTCTCCATCTTGATCTTCCTGAGTTTATCTTTGAACACCAATTTCCTATGGTCGTTGTTGTTTTGGAATAGATCCATCAAATTCTTCCACATTTCATATGGTGTGGCTTTCCCAAGGATTTTTGAGACAATGTGGTCTCGTACTCCCTCCAACAGGATCCTTTTTGCCCTTTCCACTTTCTTTTTCCATGCATCAAGATTTGTAATGTCTGCAACATCTGGCTTAGGAACATCTTTGTCAATGAATTCCTTCAAGCCATTGTCTTCGAGTACTACCTCCATCCTATCCTTACAAGAAATGTATTTCTAAATGCCCTAGAGTGCATACTCTAACCTCAAGCCATTGAAATTCATTTTGATCTTGAATCAGCTATAGCACCAAAAAAGTCTTTCTGCAAACTTGAATTCTATCCAATCACAAACTCATCTTTTGTAATCTTCTGCACTTGGATACCATGTATAATTTGTTAATAAAAATTATGTATTTCCTGGATTCTCTTAATCTAACAATTATATGCCACTGTTAAATACAAAATCGCTTCTACAAATATTATTGCGGAATTTAAAACACGATCGCCAATTGCAATATCAAGAAGAAAGATCAATCACACATAACACAGATGTTTTATCGGGAAAGCATAAAGATAAAAACCCCACTATCATATATTATGTATATATCATGGATCATGAAACAATATCATACAAAAATCTAATCCAAAAGCTCTCAGTACAATATAAAATGTCTCACACTATCATACAAAAATTGACAAATTCATGTGCCAATTTACTGCTTCCAGACAACCTGCCTCCTCTGCGCAATCCCTTCTAATGGAAATCCATGCAATGAATCAATCCCTCTTTCCTAGGCTGCGCATTCCTCATGGGCACATCCAATGTGTGTGTGGTTCCATGAGTTCACCCACTAAAGTCACAACTGATAGTCAAATTATCCCTTTCACCTTCTATCTCAACTGGGTCTCCACTGGATCTGGCATGCATGTAGTTAATAGTGGTAAATATTCAGCTGCGTGTGAGATCACTGACTGCGAATTAATCGATAATTAATTCAATGATCTCTCACTATTCTATGTTCAGTTACAACTAGTACAACTAAGCTTAACTCACTTAACTGAGTTAAACTACTTCACAACTCACATAACTACACATCCAACTCTATTACAACTTTGAATCACTCAGTTACAACTAATTCGACTTGCATGTCCCACCAGTCAACCTTTGAACTCAAATTTCCTATATCTAACTGATTTTCCATTTCAGTTAACTATTTCCAAGTGATTATGAGATAATAGATTACAATTTATTTAAGGGAAAAATAAATTAGACACATATTTGTTGTTGACTTTTCAACATATTTAATAGGTGGATATCTTTCACTTGATGGAACACATATGTCTATCCCTAGGAATGGAAACAACATTATAGTCCTAAGGGAAGGAATAATTTCACCATACATAGACAGTGTTCCCCAACCTAACATTAACTATCTTGAGGAATATTTGGGGGTATACTCTATCTTTTCTGATGAGGGTGACACTATCCTTGAAATAATTGATTTTGATGATGGAATATGGCACATGCATTTCAATGTCTCATGCTCAAATGAAGGTAATGGAGCCGACATTATTCTATATTGTCCTATAGGTAAAATTCACAATTTCTCTTATAGGTTAGAATTTTCTTGCACAAACAACGTTACTGAGTTTGACGCCTTATTGTTAGGGATAAAAAATTCATATAACCTCGGTTGTGGCCACCTTACAGTCTTCCGTGATTCTGATCTTGTTGTGAACCTTGTACATAAAATTCATTCACCTAGAAACAATTTTCTTAAGCATTATACCCAAGATGTTTAGATGCTCATTTCAAACATGTTATCATTTAACATCACTCATGTTAAGAGAGAACTCAATTCAATGGCTGATACGTTAGCGATGTTTGCATCATCCCCTACCTGACAACTTTTTCCCCAAATACTTGATTGTACGTTTGAATATTTATATCATCCTCATATCCCTGATAATGTGGAATCATGGTAGGTATTCCCAAGTGATGAAGGAATTTATGCTTTCATACAAGATGAACCATTTAGGATGAAGGAAATCATATCCATTGAAGATGATAAATTTCCTAAGGGCCTGAATCCTCTTGAAATTTTATTGTCATCGAGTGATGTAAGAAATAAAGAGATACATCAGGAAGAGAAGTTGAAAAGAAAAGTGGGTGATACCATTTCCTTGAACCTTGGGACACTCGAATCTCTAAATATTGTTAAACTATGTGCCCGATGTTCAGATGAAGAAAAGGCAAAATTCACAGAACTACTCCATGAATTTCAAGATATTTTTGCATGGTCATATGAGGATATTCATGGTTCTGATCCTTCTCTTATACAACATGTCATTCCTATAAAGGAAGGGATAAAAAAATTATGAAAAAACAAATAGATATTAACCCTACACTCAAAGATACTATTAGGAAAGAGCTGGAAAAACTATTGAAGGATGGTATCATCTTTCCAGTTAAGTATTCTAAATGGGCTTCAAATCTGGTCCTTGTTCGGAAAACAACTGGTCAGATCAGATTATGCATTGATTTCCATGCATTAAATAGAGTGAGTGTCGAAGATCATTTTCCTCTCCCTAATATGGAAATAATTTTACAACAAGTTGCAGGGTCACAAATGATGTCCTTACTTGACTTTTTTTTTGTCTATAATCAAATCAAGGTAAAAAGGAATGATAGATATAAAGCCACATTTACTACTTGTTGGGGAACATTTTCTTATGAATGCATGCCTTTCATCTTATCTAATGTAGGTGACACTTTTCAAAGAGCTATGCAAATATATTTTGACGACCTGATCGGTAAAATTATTTAAGTTTGTCTGGATGACTTGACTTTCTATTCAAAGAACTGATTGGATCATTTTGGTCATCTGAAAAAGTTCTCCTGCGTTGCAGAAATTTGGTATTTCTTTAAATCCTTCCAAGTCTATTTTCGGTGTCACTAAAGGAAATATCATTGGTCATATTGTTTTTGATTCAGGAATAAGAATTGACCCTGAAAGGATTGTTTCTATTCTAAATCTCACTACTCTCACCTCCAAGAAAGAAGTCCAATATTTTATGGGAATTATCAATTTTGTTCATAGATTTGTTCCATATTTTGTTGTCATGGTTATACCTGTTCATAATCTTCTGAAGAAATATCATTCTTTTTCTTGGACAGATGACCTCGAAAAATATTTCCTTAAGATTAAGAAAGAAATCATCTCTGCACCAGTTTTGGTGAAACCGGATTTTGAGAAAGAATTCATCATATATACCAATGCTACCGAGGAAGCAATTTCTTCTATCCTCTTACATAATGATGACAAAAACAACGAAAAACCTATAGCATACATGAGCCATAGTTTATTAGATGATGAAATCAAATATTATTATATTGAAAAACATGTTTTTTCTCTTGTTAAGGCTATAGAAAAAAAAATCCACTTTATTTTAGGAAAGCATACATAGGTAAGAGTCCATTTACCTGCTATCAAGTTTCTTCTCTCTCAAACTTATCTTTCAGGAAAACTTGCACATTGGCTTGCCAAAATTCGGGAGCATGATTCAACCATCATGACTTCAGAAATGATCAAGGGACGATACTTATCCCTTCACTTAGCTCAGAACCCTGAACCAAGTGAAGAAATTGATGATCAGGATAATCCTCTTTCATCTCTATTCTATATTGAAAAACAAAATATTTATATAGTTGAACACCCTTGGTACAAAGATCTTGGGTATTACTTGCAACATAAGAAATTCCTAGATAACTTGAATCCTCACCAGAGAAGGAGACTCTGCCTCGAATATTCCAGGTATATCATTTTTGGAGACTTCTTGTTTATAAGGTTTGCTAAAGGTTTATTAATTCGATGTGTGAATGATGAAGAAGAAAAAAAACTATTACAGGAAGTTCATGGTTCGTCATTTTCTGTCATTCACATTGGTGGCCATTTTTTCTACTAAATCTATTGCCTTTAAAATTATAGGAAATGGATATTATTGGCCTTCTATATTTCGAGATTCCTACAAATTCAAAAGAGCTTATGATAAATGCCAAAAAATTTGTTGGGAAAGAACGTATTTATGATATTCCTTTACAACATGTCCTCCCAGATTTCCCTTTATCTAAATGGGGCCTAGACTTTATTGGTACTATTAATCCTCCATCTTCCGAAGGAAATATTTTTATTTTGGCAGCTACGTACTACTTTACTAAATCGACTGAAGTTGTCCCTTTTAAGCATGCACAATATGAGCAGGTAATTTCTTTCTTAGAAAATAATATCTTTTCTATATTTGGTATCCACTAGAGATCATTACGGATAATGTCCCATCCTTAATTTATGCAAAGTTAACTCAAATTATCATTAAGTTACGGCTCAAACATTTCAATTCATCATCCTATTACCCCCCAAGGAAATGGAAAAGTTGAATCTACTAACAAAAACCTGGTTAGGATCATCAAAAGGACCATAGAGGATAAACCTCGCTAGTGGCACACACTTCTCACTTACGCTCTCTGGGTAGATCGCACTACCACCAAGGAAAGTATATGGTGTACTCCCTTCCAACTTACATATGGTCAAGAGGCTATTTTACCTACTAAGTTGGAGCTTTCCTCCTTATGGCTAATGCTACAGATTGGAGAATTAAATTCTTCGAATATTCCCCAAAGGATAAATGTGTTGTTATCCTTGGAAGAAAAAGGAATTTTCCCTTAGAGAACATAAAGAGAAGGAAACAAACTATGAATAAATATTTTAACAGACGAAAAAAATATGTTGAATTTAATATTGATAAGAAATTCTTACTATGGGACTCAACTCATGTTGAGAGAGGAAGACATACTAAGTTCCAAAAATTTTGGCTAAGTCCTTTCAAAATCACTTTTGTCCTAGGTGCAAACTTTTACCTTTTGAAGGATTTGGAAGAGTGATTATTCTCTTACAGTACCAATGGTTCCCACTTGAAACATTATGTGGAACCAACTTGATCAATAAATGTTTTATTGAAGTAATTGTTTTATATATCTTTTTTTTTTTGTTTTCTTTCGCTTTGTTCTGTTGAGATTTCAATTTTTATTGTTTTGTTTTTTTGTTTATTAGAAGTAAAGTCTGGATCAGTTTCATCATGAAAATGTCTTTCTACAAGTATTTTTGATCAATAAAAATAATCCATACACAGTTGTCAAGATGTTTCCCTTTCAGACATCTTTGAAATTGCTTTTTTCTTTCAACTCTGTTGTAGGATAGTTGATTTTTCCTTCTTCCCTATTTCTGCCTTCCCTTTCTTCTTTTCATCCTGAGTTTCAAATGGAACACCAGAAAGTTTTTCTTTAAAATATTTAATAAGTATTATGTGTTACATATTGATCGAATGTTATGCATACAGGAGCAAGCCCCCTCATATTTACCACTTTCCATGAGTTATTCCCAAAATCTCGTCTCATTATTTCCCTTAATCCATCTTTTTCCCCTTGTTGCATAACCATTCTTATCAGTAATTCCTTTTATTCATTTCTACTGATCTGTGAAACCAGACGTTCTGAGTTCTTAATCTGTTGGAAATAGATTACCATGTGGTTTCGTCAATTTTTTGAATCCCAAAAGTGCAACGTAGGGTACCTGCATGCAAATTAGTTACAATGCCTAATTATTTATATATAATTAATAACATACTAATAGGTGGGACCCCATGTGTGAATATGATGGAGGATGACTCATCTTTTATATGCTTATGACTTGGTTGCGAGAGGAGTTCTACATTTTGTTGTCTTGAAATTACTCTTTAAAACAAAATGGAGAAACAACAAATTTTATGAGCAATGTGATTAAAAGAGGATTGATGTTGTTTTGATAGTCATCATAAGTTTTATTATGTTGCACTCAATTTAAAAGGAAATCTAAACTATAGGCTTGAAGTAATGGATAATAATGGTATTATGATTCTCTTGTTAGAAGTGTTATGCACATTGTTTAAAATGGAAGTTTAAAGGTTTCGGACATGGTATCCATAGCAAGCTTTGATATATATCACATTAGAGTTTTAAAAGGTTCGTGCATTTGTTAAATTTGAAACATAAGGAAACGGTGGTGTACATGACTTGCATTGAATTAATATGGATATAGTGGGCTATGTGTTGTATGGCTAGATCGTTTGTACTCGCTATGGTTGAAAGAGTAAGTGTAGATACGACGTGTAGTAATTTCACGTTTCTCTAACCTACCTCAAGGTCTGCCATCCTTTCCATTTCACATTTGGTCATTCTGTTGGTTTTTTCACTCTTTTAGTCATGGGTTTTGTTAATTGTTTACTATGTAATGTTAGAAATAATGCTAAGCCCATTTGTTTTTTTTAAATACATTCTGTCATGTGGCAGTATTGAGGTGATGACAGTGTTGTAATTTTTTTTTTTAAGATATACGACTTGTTGTGTAAGCATGCTCAAGTTGTTCGATTTTTATGTGGAAAGAGTATCTTTGTGGATGAAATATATATGCGTGGAATGAGCTTTTGCGAACTAGAATAAAAAGGAATTTTTGAGGCTTCATTATTTGAAATATTAGTTTAGAATTGTGTTATACACAGGGATCCATTTTGAGTCTACTTCGTGAAACTCTGTAGTGGTTAAAAGAGTATCGATGGTAACATTGTGGACCTCAGTCTATCCATTCTTCGAATGTTGGTTGTAATTATTGGAATACTATGTCTCCTTGACTCCATTATACGCGAGCTATGTTATCACTGTTGAATGTTTCTTGGGCAATAAATTATGAAATTATTCTTGTGCAATGCAATTTATAAATGAAAAATGAATAGCCTTGAAGTGGAACACCAATTCTAGAATTTTGGAAATAAAGTGTTGAATTTCAATTTTGAAACAGTAAAGGGTTTGGAATTTTAATTGATTTTGAAGATGGCATTGTTTGGTATGTATAATGATAGAAAAGTTACCACTCGAGCCCCTTCCATTGTATCATTTAACACACATTACACTCCCCTCATTATCCTAAATACATTTTCCACGCTCCTTGTTCTATTATTACTCATTTTTTAGGAAAAATATGTTTGATAATATAAGAAATGGATATGGAGGATTGGTGTTTTGAGATCTGGTTATATAAATAGTTTGGTTGTTTTCATGATTGCTGGAAAAATATCGATGTATCCCCACCCATTATATCATTTTATGCACAATACAAAACCCCCATACTTCCAATGACCCTATCAACTCCTGTTCCTATGGAAATTAATTAATGAAATTTTTATGGATGGATTGCATGTGTCTTGTAGTAAATAATAGAGCCAACTCTTGATTTTATTTAAGTGGAGTTTCATGTATGGATTATTAAGAATTGTTCATGACTCATTGAATATTGCTACAGGATGATATTTTTCAGCATGGACAGTAATAGTAGAGGTAACATAGGAAGGGGAAATTGTTAGCGAGGTCATCGAAGACCTCGGTTCTCTATGCATTTCGATGCCGATCCTCAAGAGTTGAACTACCTTTTCCATGGTGGTTTCTTTAACTTAGTAGTTCAATGAGTCTTCCAGCCCCGACCATAAAGACCTCCTTTCCAAGCACATAAAAATATTCCTAGAATTTCAGTCCCTCCTCATGTGTCGATCCGACCAGAACCACCCGCCAATGAAGGTTGGCAAGGGATTGTCCACCAGCCTGTTGTTCACCACCATGGTTGGACCACTACATCATTTCCACTATCCCCTCCACCACAAAATAATCATTTTGTCCAAGATGATCCTTCCCTCTCACCTATACAGTCATCACATGCCAGTAAAAGATTAAAAATAGATGTTCTTAGGCCCATGTAGGACAAGGGAAAAGAAATAGCCACTTAGTCTAGCTCATCCAAATACTCTATTTAATCGGTCTCCTTTTGCCTTCATATTAAGGATTATTATTCTCATGTTATTAGTGCCATTCATCCTTAGGGTTATAACCAGTGAAAGGCTACCACCGAGAAATATAAAGGAGACAACAGTGAGAAGAGGCCCAATGCCTCACATAGTAAATATGGATTTTGATAATGGAGGATGTTTTTTTTTTATATCTTAAAGAAAATATTTTTATTTTTTATAACATTTTGAACAATAAGCATAGATTTGACATTGTTTTGGACAACAACATTTATTTGATATTTTTTATTGGATAGCTTGGATATGATTTTATTTTTGGGGGATGTGATTATATTACATTCTGCTAACATTTATTATTGAGTATATATATATGAAGCAAGATTTGCAAGGAGATGATTTGAATTAAATGATTTGGATATGTGTTTTTATAAAAGGAAATAATGGGATTCACAAGGGGTCCCACCGATTTAGTTATTATTTAATACCCTTATCTATATATTATTATTATTAATTTGTCTCAAACTTATTAGTTAAGTTAATTTGAATTAACTAAAGAAAGGTAGTTAAAATACCATAACTTATTGAGGAAGCATAAAATCTCAATCAAATGAAGAGATAGGAGAGGAGAGAAGAGTAATAGAACTACAGCCATAAGAGTCTTATTGAAGGCAGCAGGATTCAAAAACCAAATCACATATTTCAGCAACTTGTTTTAAAGAGTCAAGTGACAAAATTTTTGTAGCAAGCTGATCTAGATCTTCAGCTTCAGTTTTCTTCTTTATTGTTAGAGTCTTGTTGTATGGTTTCCATCGAAGGCATCTAAATTTTATTTTGGTCCCTACCCTCATAGGGGTCTATAGAGAGAACTCAATTTTGTATCTCATAATGAAATAAATGAAAGATCTTATCCCTGTTTCAAGTCTCACACGTGTTTTAATGACTTGGTTCATTCTTTTGTTTTCATATCCATATATACATTGGTATTTTTTTGTACACATTCATGCAACTTTGTTTAAAGTTTATTTATTTTACATTGACATACACAATACATAAAAACTAGCCTTAGTCCTCTGTAATTACTACTCGTGGATTAAGTGATTGTTTTTTTTAGGCTATAAACCCCGAGTAACATTCCCAACTATCTTTTCTTAGCCAGACAAGATCTGAAAATCCTTGAGTAAGGTTTTCCATACCTTTTACTCAACAAGTTTCAACCTGGAAAAATAAATAGGATGATCTAGATTCCATTCACCTGGTTGAAAAATAAAAACACCTAAAGAAATTACATAAGCATCAACATGTACATGGAATTCAACCTTTTAGTTAGGATACATCATAATAGAGGAACTACATAGTTTTTCTTTCAAAATGTCAAAATCTCTGTCATATTCAAGTGTCTAGTGAAAAGCTTCAACTTTCTTTAGCAACTTCTCTAGTGGTGTTGTTATACTTTTGTAACTCCTGATAAACCTATGATATTATCTAGTATGACCCAGATTGGACTGCAAATGCTTGGTAGTTGTGGGGGGAGACAAATTGACAATAATAGAAAATTTCACAGGTTCTACCAAAAGTTCTTCCCTTCACACAATATGTCCCAGAATGTTTTGAAAAGGTACACAAAAGATGCATTTCTTCAGATTTAATGAAATTTGTGATTGTCTACAATAGTAGAGAATTTGTCTAAGTAGGCCTATGTGTTCCTTTACCAAGATATACACATTCCATTCATCCATATATACTTCAATAAATTTATGAACAAAGTCATGGAAAGAAACAATAACAATCATGTAAAAGACATTCGAGGTATTGTTGAGCCCAAAGGGAATTGCATTATAACCAAAAAAACCCCATTTGGTAGTGAAAGTGGTATTTATTTTATATTCTTCCACAATCCTAACTTGATGATATCCCAGAAATCCATCAGTGAAGGAATAAGCTTCCTTCTCGACCACCTGATCAAGTACTTCATCATTGAATGGAGTAGGGAAAGGATCATGCATGTAGGATGAATTCAAACTTTTGTATTATGTTAGAACTTTGTAATTTTCCCAAGGCTATAGAGGAAATCATAGAGGTAACATAAAACCACTTGGAGTCCTAGATCTATCCCTCCAAGACTCATAGAGGGCTCTTTATGTCTGATCTAGCTTCGTTTATAATAGATTTTAGGCTAGTTATTATTGTACAAAGGTTTGGTTTTTTAAATGGTTTGGTTGGAACAGGAAAGGAAAAATCATTAAGCAATGGAGTCACAACTCAGAGTGGATCAAAGCTAGGTAATAATGGTCTAATATGGGAGGGTAAGGTAGGAAATTCCATTGGATCTTCAATATTTAATGCATGGGAAAGATGGAACAGATTAAGAAATCCAATTAAACACAGAGAAACGGAGAATTCTGATTTTAATCTTCAGTGGAAAAAACAGAAATTATTCCAAGCAAGTGACAGAGGGTACATTTAAACCAGTTTTGTCCTTTTGTATACTTAAAATAATTAAGAAAGTAGAAAAAAATATGATAAATAGAATAAAACAACTAATAGGGAGATTACTTCGTCAATAAAATTGACACAAGAATCATGTGATTCTACAACTGTGTTACTGAAATTTGATCCATGGAGGCTCTGTGAGCTCTTTACAAAATTAGTTTCATCCTTCTAACAGGTCCCAACTCATCAACCCTTTTACATTTGAATTATAACAATATATATAAAAAAATCTCCCCTAGGCTCAGGAGTTCGAAATCAACAACCTGGCCAAAAATAGAAACAAATCCCTGGAAATTTTGAACTCTTTGCCATGAAAGATGGGCCAGATTGCTGAAAATAGGGTTCAACTAAGACATTCGTATCTCCCAAAATATGACATATGTACACAAAATGAAAGAGTTTATTGTAGATGAGTCTGTTTTGAGTAAAAGGCTCTTTCTATTTTTCCAAATTCATCTCCATCTCTCCAAAATAGCTACTGTAAAAACATGACAAAATCAGGAAAAATGGAAACCTAAAAAATGGTTCTTAGAGATGGCTTCAATTATCCCAATTATTGATACCTGTGCAAACACTGAGAGATTTTATTGTTCTTCATCCTGTTGTGGATAAAAACCTCTCTCATTTTTTCAAAATTCGTTTCTTCTTTCCCCGAATTGCTCTTGGAAAACAGGTGGTCAAACTGTGCAAAAACCGGTTTTTTAAATTTTGGGGGAAGGTGGTATCCTGGACCCCCCCTAGGGTGGTAAGTGGTATTTTTTTGGGGGGGGTCCGGTAAGACCTAGTGGTGAGAGGTGTCCAAGACAAAACCACTTTCCCAGACTGTCCCCCTCATTAAATCTCGGATGGCATGGGGTGTCCGAAAAAAAAAGTATGTCATTGATTTTAGTTTTTGGGATATGTGCGTAAGATGCACGTTTTTGTTTTATTTTTTTTATTTTTTTTATTTGTTTTTATTTATTATTTGTTTTTAACTTTTAGTTTTTATTGTATTTAGTTTTAATTTTTATTTATTATTTAGTTTTTTTTTTTTTTTTGTTAATTTGTGCGGAACCTGTTGGCTACGCGATTAACCTATGGCTTGAGAAACCACGACTCAGGGGCATCTAAGCCGTCAAAATCACCCGGGGATCGCACCCGTCCTGAGCCACACCAACCCTTAACATGGTTGGATTTTTTGTCCCCACAGGTTTCGAATCGGTGATTTTAACAAGACAAAGTGGCTTAACAACACACTTCATCACCGATTGTCCTACACCTCGAGGACATTTATTATTTAGTTTTACATGTTTTCATTTTACTTTATTTGTTTTTTAATTTAATCTAAACCTTTTTATTTTTATTTAACTTTTTTTGTATTAATGTTTTACGTGTTTTTTATTTTATTGTTTTACTTTATTATATTTTGTTTTATATTGTCTAATTTTTAATATTAAATGGTTTCATTTTTTAGGTTTTTATTGTATTTTAATAAATATGTTTATTTTTTATTTTTAAAAATTAATGTTTTACCCTAACCCAATAACTAACCTAATTACTGATTATTAACACTATTAATTTAAACGAATTAATTATTTATTATTATTTTCCCTATTAAACTAATCTAATTACTAACCTACTAATTAATTCTTACACTATTAAGTTAAATACTTATTAAAATAATTAATATTTTATTATCCTAAGGTTATCTAACTCTGTTTATGTAGGGATGAGTGGTGGGCGAGATGTAGCCAATGAGATAAATGGATAGGGGAGTGAGTGGTGTAGAAGGAGAATGAAGGATCAGGCGAAATGGATGGAGGTAGAAGTGAAATCAACCGAGCCCAACAATCTAGATGACTTCATCATGAGGGAAATGCCAAATAGATAGTTGAAGAATCAAGTCACCTATGATTATAGGACCCCAATGTAGGCTCTACCTAGGGATGGCATCTCTTTTGAGAGGTGACAAGAACCATATAACTCTGAAGACGTAGACCGGTTCCTTATCCATTGGCCATGGAGTCACTGCAGCTACAATCTTTGAACTGAAACATAATCTTGACAACATAGTTCATCCAACAAATCAGCTATTAGATCATGAAGAGACTGACATGACTGTTGCATTGATTCAAATGAAATTTCCTGACTTTGTATGTATTTATCCTTCAACATCTTCTCAAGAGTTTCCTTCAAAATTTGAAATGAATTAAAGACTAATGGTACATAGTTATATTCCACTGATTCAAATTTTGTTTTGGGCTCCAAACTTTCATCTGGAATTTGAAAGTCAATGGATCTCAGTGTCTGTAATCTTGGATCTAAAACAACTTCCATGTCATCAATGACATCCTCAACTGATTCATTAGAAGATTCTACATCTTCATTATTTACAACTTGTTTATAATTTTTTCTCAGAAATTGAAATGAAGAGAAACATAAGGGTAAAGTCTTTCCACTTACTTTGAAATTTGATGCATTTTTCTCATTGCTGTCATAATTTATATGCATGGGTTGATTGTCATGTTTGAATTGCAACTGATCTTATTCCTCCCAACAATATGTTGTCGAAGGTTTTGAAGAATTCACCTTGGTGTAATCCTCATCATAGTTATCATACTTGGGTAGATCATCCATGAAGGAAATGTCATCAAACATACACATCATATCCACTGATTACTCTTCTACAAGCTGAGTTGGAGTTTCATCTTTGATTATGTTGTGAATTGAATACATGAAATGATCATTTTTCAATCCATGATAACAAGGGTGAGCTGCAAAGTGTTTGGGAATAATGACCCTTTATTTCTTTTTAACCAATGGAACATGATGCCATTGAACATAAAGTTCATTTCCCATGATGACTTTCTACATCATTTCTTTCATTGTGTTGGCCATAATGTCCAATTTAGCTTCTGAATATTTTAACTGCTCCTTTTCTACTTTGTCCCTTTCTTCTTCCTTCATCTTTAAGCTTTTGACCAACAAATTAGCTTCCACACTAATTGCAATGTCCTGCATCTCCTTGAGTGTAGTCGTGTTTCTTTCCCTCAACTGAAATTCCATCCCTAGATCAAAGGCATGTAGGTAATGTAAGAAATCTAAACCAGAAGGTGGTCTTATATCATCAGACATGGAATTGTAAGCTTGATTGTATCTGGCTGAAAAGCATTGCACTGTCTCTCCTCGTTGTCTTTTCAAATGATCATATTCTTCTAAAATGAGAAAAATATTTCTCTTGATCTCCCATTTACCAAGGAAGACTTCTACAAACTGATGAAAATTGGAGATGCTTGTAGCTAACAAAATTTTGAACCATTCCTTAGCTCTGTCTTGCAAAGATAGAGAAAAAAATTTGATGCAGACATCATTTTCCTCAACCTCAAAAAGATTAAGAAAATTCTGAAAACCCCAAATTTGTTTTTGAGCAGTGATGTTACCATATTCTCCATCAAAACTAGGAAGATATTTGTAGTAATTGACAGGGAAATCATGGAGTATAGGGGGTAATATAAGAGGCTTGTGTCTATCTGAAATATTTATAGGTGTAGGAGTATGTGTTATCACTCCAAAAGTCACCCTAGACTGTAATCAGGTGACCTTGGTAACATCAAACGATTTGTAAATAAAATTACCTTAATGCTGCCACAAATGGTCTTAGCTCTTCTCCACATCATCGTCCATCCACTAAGATGATAATTCGGGCCCCCCTATATTCTTGGTACCTGTAGGTAGCGCCACTCTAGTGTGTCTCTGTGCAAGAATCATCTCTGCCAGAAATTGGGTAGCGCTTGCCATAAATTAGGTATATCTTTCTTGTGTTTCATGTTCAGGAGATTTGACAGTGCCCAGGAGAGTAGGTAGTGCCCAAGAAATTTACAACGCCCAGGAGAAAACGTAGGGCACTGCACTMTGCACATCCACGCATGAAAACAATGGAACGAGCAAGAAATTGGGAGCAACATCATATATATCATGGCTATATTTAGTTCTTCAACACCTGTATGCTTGATGCATGGGTTGATCTTGAGGCTTGACTCRTGGCCTAGCTTTGACTCATAGATTATAAATTAGGAACGTGATCTTAACTCATAGCTTAGCTTAATGTAATGACTGGTGACTAGCATAAGAAATGGGCATGTGGCTTTCTAAACTCTAGACTTAGGACAATGAAAAATATTTATGCATAGAAATTTAGGTTTAGACTAGATTTAAGCCACTTTAAAGCACACACCACCTCTTCTATCAAATTCAATAAACTCATTTATTGAAAAGGAAACTAAAATAAAACATAGAGAAATCAACAAAATAAAGATTTAGGAAAAACTACTAAAAGTTGGTTTTTTGGTTATCTAGTTCAAAAAGACAAAGGCCAAAGGTGTTTGGAGAAAAATATTTATGAATTAAGACTCTTCCTAACTCAATGAGGAAATTGGAATTTATGAACTAGGGCAAATGAGCAAAAAAATATTTCAAAAGTCTAGCACAAGGATGATAAATATACTTAAAATTTACATAACAAATTGAGTGCTAACAGTATGTATAGGGGTTGTAGAACTAGGCTTGATCTCTTGAGGATCCTGAGGTTGAATTTGATCAACATAAGTTTCAGCGATATGGTTTTGGCCAAGATCATAAAAAGAGAGAAAATAATTAAAAATAAAACTTATTATGTCTTGGATGAAATTCCAACTTGCATACCTGATCTTTTCAGATTGTCTTATCATGTTTTAGGTTCTTCCTCCAGTGGAGTCTTTGAATTGGAACTGATCTGGAGCTGATTGGAGTTGCTAGGTGGATGATTCAGACTTCTTGTGTCTGATCACTATCCACCATTAGTAATTAGATTTGGAACTTGATATGATTTTTGAGGAACAGATTCCCCACTATGGTTGCCACTATGTTAGCACTCTGTAATTTTCCCAAGGTTCTGGGGGAAATCATGGAGGTAACATTAAACCACTTGGAGTCCTAGATCTAGCCCTCTAAGTCTCATAGAGGCTCTCTCTCTCTGATCTAGATTCATTTATAATAGATTTTAGGCTATTTATTATTGTACATAGGTTTGGTTTTTTAAATGGTTTGGTTGGAACAACAAGGGAAAATCATTGGGAAATGGAGTCACAACTCAGAATGGATCCAATTCAGGTCATAACAGGCTAATATGGTAGGGAAAGATAGGAAAACCCACTGGATCTTCAATATTTAATGCATGATAAAGATGGAACAGATTAAGAAATCTAATTAAACACAAAGCAACTGAGAATTCTGAGTTTAATCTTCAGTGGAAAAACACATAAATTATTCCAAGCAAGTGACAGAGGGAACATTTAAACCAATTCTATCCTTTTCTATCCTTAAAATAATTAAGAAAGTAGAAAAAAATATGGTAAACATAAGAACACAATTAACAGGGAGATTACTTCACCAATGAAACTGACACAAGAATCCTATGATTCTGCAACTGTGTTACTGAAATTTGATCCATGGAGGCTATGTGATCTCTGTACAAAATTAGTTTCATCCTTCTAACAGGTCCCAAATCATCACCCTTTTACATTTAAATTATAACAATATATAGAAAGAACTCTCCCCCAGGCTCAGGACATTGAAATCAACAACTTGGCCAAAAATAGAAACAAATCCCTGGAAATTTTGAATTGTCTACCATGAAAGACAAGTCAGACTGCTGAAAAGAGGGGTTACCTCAGACATTCATATATCCCAAAATATGACATATGTGAAAAATGGAAATATTTTATTGTATATAAGTCTGTCCTGAGAAAAAACCTCTTTCTCTTTTTCCAAATTCATCTCCAGTTCTCCAAAACAGCTACTGCAAAAACATGACAAAATCAGGAAAAATGCAAACCTGAAAACTGGTGCTCAGAGATGGCTTTGATTCTCCCAATTCCTGATACCTATGAAAAAATTGAGAGAGGTTATTGTTCTTCATCCCGTTTCAGATCAAAAAATCTCTCAGCTTTTCAAACTTCCTTCTGGATTTCCCAGAATTGCTCTTGGAAAATAGGTGGTTAAAATCTGCAAAACACAGTTTTTTTATTTTAGAGGAAGGTGGTATACCGGACCCATCGTAGGGTGGTAAGTGGTATTAGGGGGGGGGTTCCGGTAAGACCTGGTGGTGACAAGTGTCCAGGTCAAAATCACTTTCCCAGACGCCCCCTTTCGTTAAAACTCAGATGGCATGGGGGGATCTGAAAAAAAAGTATGTCGTTGATTTAAGTTTAGGGGATATGTGCGTAAGATGCATGTTTTTGTTTTTTGTTTTATTTGTTTTTATTTATTTTTTGTTTTTATTGTATTTTGTTTTAATTTTTATTTATTATTTAGTTTTACATATTTTCATTTAGTTTTATTTGTTTTTTAATTGTTTTATTTTTTACATTTATTTAATTTAAACGTTGTTTTATTTTTATTTAACTTTTGTTTTATTAATTTTTTACATGTTTTTTATTTTATTGTTTTACTTTATTATATTTTGTTTTATATTGTTTTATTTTTAATATTAAATGGTTTTATTTTTTAGGTTTTTATTGTATTTTATCTAATGTGTTTATTTTTTATTTTTAAAAATTAATGTTTTACCCTAACCCAATTACAAACCTAATTACTAATTATTATCTCTATTAATTTAAATTAATTATTTATTTATTATTAATTAACCTATTAAACTAATCTAAATACTAACCTACTAACCTACTAATTAATTCTTAAACTATTAATTTAAATACTTATTAAACTAATTAATATTTTATTATCCTAAGGTTATCTAAATTTGTTTATGCAGGGATGAGTGGTGGGCGAGATGTAGCCAATGAGATAACTGGACAGGGGAGTGAGTGGCGCAAAAGGTGAATGAAGGATCGGGCAAAATGGATGGAGGTAGAAGTGAAATCAACCGAGCCTAGAAATCCAAATGTCTTCATCACAAGAGCAATGCCAAATAGATAGTTGAAGAATCAAGTCACCTATGATTATAGGACCCCAACATATTCTAAACACACTCTTATGATATTAGCACCCTTGTTACTCTATATAACAATAGGAATAATCCATTAAACCTCATCCGCATAAAAAATTAATCCAGATGGAAGCATCCTGTCAATATATTTCTTGACCTTTTCTTTGAATCTAGGGTTCAATCAATATGGTTTGTGTTGATTGGATTTGCATCAAAATTCAATTCTATCTTTTTTTCTCCTAGATCTCATTTAATTCCTTCAAGTTCTTAAAAACTGTTTGGAAACAAATCCTCATACTCCTGCAATAGAGCCTAGATCTTATTCATAGTTTTCTCATCCCAATAATCCCCTATAAAATCCATCTTAGGATGATCCTCACTCTGAATATGCATTTTCCACAACTTTAGAGGCTGAGCATATGAACTAATGGCATTACCTGATAGAGTATCCTTAAATTATCTTGATCCTGCAAACTCTTTAAAGGTCAAATGTCTAACCTCCTCCAAATATTCATGATCTTCAGGATCCTTTTCAACCTTGTTACAATCCATGGGTATTCTCGTAGGTGATGGATACAAACTATATTGAAGAAATTTTTCTTTCTCATGACATACTATAGGTGGATACTTTGGCTTGGATTCATTAGTAAATAACATTCTCTTAATTTGTTACAAGACAACTGTGGTTTTAGAAGATTTACCAGAAAAGGATAAATCATAACAAAATTGGTCTTGTAGTACCTTCCATCATGCAGTTTGTCTTCTCGTCTCTTCATGCACATACCAAGATTTTGAAAATTTTCCCAAAGAATGGAAATAATGTACCCAAATATAATATGGAGGTTGAACAACTTCCCATTCCTTGAGACAATACTCAATATGTTCAACTGGATTGGATAAACCATCATGTGTCTTTAGGTTTAGCATTTGACTCTTCATATACTAATCTCTACTAGATTGGCTTACTTTTGACAGAGGAAGGAAGCGGGATTGTATGGAAATCTTGACCTCCCCCCAAGAAAAAAGACTTACATTGTGGGTAGCCCACCACCTATCTGGGGAAGATATTAAAGTAATTTCAAGGACTTGAATTCTTTGCTTTGTCGCTACCTTATCCTCCACATCAATGATAAAGTTGTGTAGATCTTAGGTGCCATCATATGTTTGATAATCCCCTATCTCAGCTCCAATCCACCTTATTTATCTAACAATTATGCAATGTCTTGAACAATTATCATACCAACCTTACTACCAATAATTGAATTTTGCTTCAGAATCTTCATCCACCGATTGAACACTCCAAATAATTGATCCACATATAGAGGGGTTGATATGATTAAGTTTTTTCCCTACAATCATAGTATATAGTTGATCAAGGAAATTTGTCTCCATATTATCATCTGTAGGTTCAGTGTACTATGGGCCTTGATATGGATCTAAATGTTGAGTGACCTTCATAACATCAGACTAAAAAGTCATAGTTTCCTTTTTAAGATCAATAAAAACAAAGTTTTGATAAGCCCAATCAATGCCTAACAGTATTGGATATGGATCTTTCTCGCCCATTATTTAAATAACCTCAAAATCATCTATTGTTTTGACACTATCCAAGTATATGCCAATGTTTTGTATCCTTCTTACTGGAAAAATGTAGTATTTCTTTTCCATCTGAAAATGTATAGGAGAATAGACCAACTTACATTTTCTCTTTTCCTTCCAGGTCTTCTTTGGAAAGATGTTGACATCTGAGCCAAAATCCAACATAATATCCTTGATCTGATAGTGATCAATATGAGCATTCAATCTAAATTCTCTTTCATTCCTCCTCTTTCTTATTTGTATCCTCTGGATTTCCTCTATCTCTCAAGGCCACTTTGATTGTAATGTGCAACTTCTTAGTAAGTTGTTCATCATCTAATATATCAAAAAATAGTTGCATCCAAAGATCAACAACTTTTTGTGATGTATCTGATGACTCCATGTGATCTTCTAATTCTATGGTGATCCTTGGCTAATGAGGACCATAGGTAATTTTAGGAGAGAAATTTTGTCGATGGACGAAATTAAGAGGTTTGGAATTTTGGTTGGGTGAATTGTTTACATAAATAGGTTTTTTGGGTTTACCTATATATATCGCCAAATTTATTTTGATATATATATATATATATATATATATATAACCCTTAGCCCACATATATTTGTGAGGGAAGAGCATGGAAATCCATTTTCTCCCCTTAAAATTCGAACCAGATCCTCCCATTCGCCTCAATTTTCTGGTAATGACAATGATTCAGATGTTTTTCACCCCCATTTTCTGGTAATGGAAATGATTCATAGGTTTCTTGCCCCCATTTTCTGGTAATTGAAATGATTCAGAGGTATTTTCCCCTATTTTTATGGTACTGGAAATGACTCAAAGCATCATTCCTAAAGACGTTTTGATAAAAACATAAATAATAAACAAAATGAAATAACATGAAGGGTTTTTTTTGTGATTGGCTGAAGAATACCAACCTCTTCTTCGAGTATCTCCTAGGCCCCTTCTTCCATGGTCATAACTTGTTTAGACAAGGCATTTGCTTCCATATTTTTCTCCCTGTAGATATGAGAATATTGTATGTCATCAAAATCATGTATCAAGGGCTTATTCCCATAGCATACTGAAATAATAAATTCTGTAGAAAAATGGCAGGGAAAGATTTGCATTTTCCTCTATGGAACATAGCATGCAAAAATTACCTTGTGATTCTTTGAACATGGACTGGTTATTTTTAATTCTCTAGGATAATATACCTCCAAAGGTGGAAGAACATGAATTGAATTGTTTGTATTTGGAATATATGGTGGCAGGGTTGGAGTGTTTTTTGGCATGGAAGCTGAATCACCAGGTACCCACAATGTGATAGCATGGATTTTTGATGCTCTGAAAGAACACAACAAAAAGAGTATCCTCTTTGGATTTGTGAGTAAGAATAGAAGCCTTCATATTTTATTGTTTAGTAAATTGAAGCTTGAGTGACTTTTGCAAATACTGGCACAATTCCTTCTTTTGAATTTGGTTTGAACACTAGAAAGTTGTGAAATAGGTAGGACTAAAGGTCTATGTTCACAGAACACTTTGGTAGTGATCGATGACACGTTGAAAAGCCATCGCAATCAAGGTACATTTTTGCACTAAAAAAAAAGTAAAGGAGTTGAGATCAGATCCATGTGTTTTATTTGAGCTGTCTATGATGATTGAATAGATGAAGTATCTGAAATCAAATAGATTAATGGGATATGATCCTCAACTATTAGTGTCTATCATTTATCACTTGTATTTTTTGAGATGAAACTTCCTTTCCTCACTTAATTTAATAACATTTTAGGTTCCTTGAAATTAATATTTTCTTCCAGAAAAAACCCCTTAGTAGCAATGAACTATATTTTAAAAATGTTTTTGGCCAAAAACCAAAGCATAATACTGGCATTTTCATTGGTTGGGCTTTGGTTCAATGATAAATTGATGGGCGTTTACCTCCACTAGCCCAGATTCAATTCTATCATCTACCTAGGAATCCCTTGAGTGACATGTCCTAGGAGCTTGGATTCTGCTGTGGCCAAATATTGGGTTTTGTATGTGAAAACAATATTGGAATTTTTTATTCTTCTTATATTGGTTTTTTCATACTTTTAGTTTTATTGATTTCAATGTTATGAAACCTTTTCACTGATGAATTCAATGTTGACAAGAGGAAGTAATATTCTAGAGCAGTCATCAAAGAAAATAAATGATTTCCAGCACATGGAAGAGGCTAGAAGCTCCTATATAACACTGAAACTGGATGGGATAGTTTTTGTTGGAGGAAAGTTAGATGGAAAAGCTTATTGTCCTTTTGGATTTTTTCTACGGATTAAGATAGTTGAAGAACTTATTAACTCATGGAAAGACTTTCTGACAAAGATCAACAAGATGCATCCAACTAACCATCACTATTGGCAGGTTGTAGTACAAACACAGATGCAGCTCGACTCGCTGAGTACTTTAAGTCTAGAAAATGTCAAACAATTGTGAGGGAGTATTAAATAACTGAA
Source organism: Picea engelmannii (assembly GCA_009831015.1). Taxonomy (NCBI): domain Eukaryota; kingdom Viridiplantae; phylum Streptophyta; class Pinopsida; order Pinales; family Pinaceae; genus Picea; species Picea engelmannii. The sequence goes on from ML777363.1 coordinate 1,968,204, forward strand.
TGATTTTTTTTTCGTGTACTATGTATGTCCTAATTTATTTGATTCCTATCATTAAATTCTGTTACTTATCCACTTTCTAGGTTGTTGGTGTTATTGTCACACTTGAAGGCGATTTAAAGAATGAATTTGTATAAACAAATGTTGGATTTGATACTGTATGCAAGGTATTCCTTATTAAAAATTCAAATATTAATCATAGGATAAAGGTTGACACTTCAAGCATAGTTATTAGAACTGTTGCTTGAGATATAAAGTATCCCATTAGCCACTATTGATAAAGTGTTTTATACTAAAATCCTCCAGGTTATAATTTCGACCCTAAGAAGGTAGGACATACTTACTAGGGCTCACTTGTGTTGGTTGAATGAAAAAGTATGGTTTCAAAATATCAAAGAAAAAACTTCAGATCAGACCACAAATTTTCAGAATTATCTATCATAGTTAAGGCCAATTTTAAGATTCTTATGAAAGATACAAGAGGTCCATATCTTTCTTTGCAATTAGACGCTTTTTCTCGTCTGTCCTGAGTAAAGGACCCGAATCATACTGATGTAACATGTAATTTTACGTATACCATAAGAAGCATAAAAAGATAAAAAATAAAAAAAAAGACTTCTAGTTAGAATACTTATGGATTTGTCATTCAATCTGGTTGATCAATTTGAATAAGAACAAGCATATTATGCACAGTTCAATTCCAAACTCATTGGTAATATCTATCTTGATGCTCTGTCAGCTGGGAAGGTAACTCCTAAACAAAAATGATTCTTTTTATACTTTCGAATTTGATTTTCAACAAACTTTCAATCCATGGGTCCCCATAACATGCCATATTGATGCTCGATTTGTTCTCCTTGTTTTCAATACTTTTTCAGTACTATTTCTTCATACGACTTATGGGGAAAGAGGCATCACATGTTTCTCTGGAGTGTTATTTTCAATCACATCCAAATATGGTAAAAACGTGTTCTAACTTGGAACATGTTTGGATAAGAATGCCTCTTGCTCTTCTGCAATGCTTGGATTCCTTATCAACTCATTCACTTTGCATCAATGAAATTGTGGGTGCAGGTCATTCTCGAAGATGAAGTTACCTCATAAAATATGACACTTTCTCAAGTGACTAATTGCATTTTTTATGTTTTTCAAGACCATGCAGAGAAGGGTAATAACATGATCTTTCTCCTCATATAGTGCAAATTTTGACATTTTGTTAGCCAATGGTTGGTTGATTTAAGGAATGTGATTGTAACTTGTTGGTTGTCCCTCTTTGACATATTCTATTTTTATTGGCATTAGTTGCCTGAATTCTTGAGAATCCCCTCCACTTCATACTGTTAATCCATTTATAATTTTAATTGCTATGAATGCCTTGTTAGAAAATCAATCACACATAGTTGATATCAATACACAACTGAACAAGAATTATGCACCATTATAATGTAGGGTATCTTGTATAGAAGAGAATCATATAAAAAAACCTTAGGCCAAAAATTAAAGTATTGCAAAACAACTGGGTCACACCATTGTCAAATTGACATTAATATTTAACATCCGTTCTTAATGTCAATTTGGCATCAGTTCAACAAATTCCCTCTTAATGTCAAAATGGTTCTTCTTAACTCCAAGCATATTTCTAAAATTCTGAAGCCATGTTAGAAAAGTGAACACACGCTATCAAGATCAACACACATTGGAACAAGAATGATGCACCATAACATTGACTTGCTTCATACAACATCACAAAATGTGGCCTTTTATTTATAAGATAGGAATATAGAAAGACCATGAACCAAAATGGAAGTACTAAAAAACAACTGGCCAACACCATTGTCAAATTTGACATTAATATTTTAACATGCATTGTTATCTTGGCATATTGCAGGTAAATATCATGGTGTCATTGTACTATCAGAAGGCCTCAATGAGAATATTGTGGATAGTCAACTTCTCATACAGATTTGTAAGCGTCTTTCAATTTACTTCTTTCAACACATAATTGTCTTTATAGTTTCCATAGAATTACTTTAAAACTTATGTACTATAGTGATTGTGAAAAATTATTTATTTGTATAGGAAATAAAGGGCTTACTAAAAGAATGCATAAGTACTCAAAAATGTCCATCATTACTTTCACCATGGACAACTGCTCAGTTGAAATCTCTTCCACTTTTGATCCAAAAGAAGGTAACTATAATTTTTTCGAATTTCCCATTTCTGTCAGTTTCTACCATTCTAAAATTCTTTATAGAGGTGATGATAACATTTGTAAATGCATCTTCTCGAGGAAATGGAGACAGAGGGATTGAATTACTTGTCAAATGTATGTACCATTTTTTTATAAAATTGTTGTTACATCAGAGATCCCTGATATTGTGATTTGATTTTTAGTTTTGGTAGTATGATAATAAACAACACTAGCTAGAATGCTTATAGAGATAATCCATTTTAGTAAATTTCCCTAAAAGGATTCAAAGAGTCAAACCAATGTATATTCCATCCTATATTTTAACATATTGAGACATTTTGATTGCTCATTATCATGTTTAAATTCAATCATTTGGAAGGAAATCGACATATTTTATATGTTTAATGTTATTGGGGAGAGTTTCAATTAAAAATAAATTCTTGATATTCTGTACAGTGCTAAGAAAACATGGTATGGCACTACCCCCTTCTACATATTTTGTAAGTCAGAGATATACAACTTTTCATAAGAAACTTCAATGCAAGTTGGAAGGTGTATCTTCGTCATGGGGGATTGATCTCAAAGATTTAATGTTTATTAAAGTGTCATAGATTGTTATATGTAGTTGATATTAGTATATTACATGATATGATTTCAAAGTTCGCATGGGTCTAGGAGAAGAAATTCATCAACATATTTCAATTGCCTCCTCAGAATTCTGTATCAAATTAAGAGTGGTGTCATAGTCATTTTGTTATGCAAATAGACTGCAAATTGTCCTTTTTGTTGGATACTCAGACAAAAACAGAGAAAATTCTAGCAAAACTAGTTGAGGAGGATCTAGGGAAGTGGAAGGTTTGATGTTCTTTCTTACCTTGTAGAATACTTAACAAAGTGGCATACTGTGATGATTTAAGTGGGATTTAAGTGTGATTAATGTTCTCTCTTACCTTGTACAATACTTGACAAAGTGGCATATTGTGATGAGTTAAGAGTTGGAACAACATATGTCCTATACAAACCAGTAGTCCAGGGATCTAAGACTCTAATATTTTCAGGAGCTTGAGCTTACCATGATGTAACATCCCGCTCTGGCGTACTTACAAAACTTATTCTTTGAGGACAGTTGCTCGCAAGTGATATGGATTGTTATGATGATAAAACACTTATCCTTGATGATGATGTGTTATGATTGATGACAGGATGTTTTACTATTGTTGTATACAGGTGCTATTGACTCAGTTTATTTGAGTGTGCATGGTTTTTGAACTGGAGGATGCAGAGGCATCGACAGAACCCTTGGACTCCGGATTGAGTCAGGGAGTGTGATATTGAGTTGATTTATTTACCATGATATTTATTGATTTGATGATATGTTGTTGACACGTTCTGACATGATGGTTGATGATGCAGGCTGACGATAGCTTGTCGACCAGACTCACATATGGAGTAAAGGGGCCACACATGATTTCCAGAGAGGTTGAGGGAGACGTGTGGACAACAACCCTGCCACAACCTACTAGCACTCCTGCCGTGGCTCGAACTGTAGGTTAACGATTACCTAGTTTGAGAGGATCCACGATGCTGTGAGGGAAGACTGTGACAGTCACTCATGATGATTCTAAGGGGCGCGCAATAAGGCGGGGGCCTTATTCCTTAGAGCCCTTAGTCTCCCACAAGTTCACCTGGTGGAGTGTTGACTCCAGGGGTTATAGATGTCTACCAAACAATCAAGTCGGCGAGTGGCACCCTTGGAGCACGTGGTGCATCCTGAAGGGCATGTCACACAAAAGAAACACAAGTTGGTGAGTGGCACCCTTGGAGCACGTGGTGCATCCTGAAGGGCACATTGCAACAGAGGAAAACGAGGCGAGTGGCACCCTTGGAGCATGTAGTGCGTCCTGAAGGGCACGTCGCATTGATGATGATGATGAGACAACCTAGATGACCCTGAGACCTTAACGCCTGATGAAATTCTTAAAACGACACCCTAATTAATTGTCGCCCAGTTCAAATCTAAACTGAAATTTAAAACATCTCTAAGATAAAATTTTGACAAGCCCTAAGAAAGGATCCTACAAAAAAAATAAAAAATAAACATAAGGGCGTAAACTAAAACCCTCCTAGGTGTTAATTAAAGTCTTCTTAAAATTAAAAGGGGTAAAGTGAAGAAGGGATTAAATTAATTTAAAATACGTGGTGTTAAAGGTAAAAAGGAAATTAAAGTTAAAAAAAAAAAACATGTGAGAGTATAAAAGAAATGAAGTTAAAAAAATATAGAAGGGATTAATAAGCGCATTCATCCTTTGGGTTTAAAAATAACAAGAGAGAAATAAAGAATAGAAATAGGGAAACTTGCAATAAAGGAAACTTAATAATGGAAAGTAGGGGACATAGGGAAAAAGGAATCAACATTTAAGGAGTTACTAAAAATCAGCAACTTCATTTTAGGAAAGTTATTAAAAGATGAGAGGGGATCTAGGAACCCTAGGAGCAATTTTAGGAGCGATTTTAGGAGGGGTGAGGGAAATGAGTCTTTTATTTAATTTAAAGAAATTAATTTTAGAGAAACATGGGGGATGAGTGACATTTGGACGACAGAGAATTTTTAGAGGATTGTCATTTAAAAATTAAATTAATAATGATTTAGGGAAAGTAGGTGGGTCTCAAATTCTATAAAAGAAGGGGAAAAGGAGGAAGAAGGGGATGAACGATGAGTGTAACGTTACACTGCCGGATTTTGGCTTGATTGTTTGCTTGTGAGGAGTTGGGACATTCTCAGCTATATTGGAGTGGTAGCTCAGCCTTGGAGGTGAGCTGAGAAGCCAATCTTATCTCGGGTTCTTGTGTGGTCCCTTTGCGGCTCGGGGGGCTAAGGGGGAAGCAGAGTACCCCTAGCGATTGGCTAGGAGGTACCGGTGAGGTCTCTACGGTCGGCGAGCAGGACGCGACACAGAGTGTGGGACGTCTTCCGACGCGAGCATAAGGCAACAGTATGATTTTAATTGGTGAGTTAGAATGCATTTTTATATTCGGCAATTTTAATGTTATTGATGCTGTGTATTCCCTTTCATTCATCATTCTGACTGTATGAAATCATTCTGCCAAAATTCTAGACTGTGCAAATTTAAATGATGGTGCGGGAATGTGTAAATTTTAATATTGTTGTTATATCCTTTTTATTCAACGTCTAGGACTGTATAAAACAATTGTTGTTATAATTTAGGACTGTGTATTGTGTTACTGAAAAAAAAAACTCTGTCGGCAATTTCATTTCCGCAATGTTATTGTGAGATTGTTCTGGCAAATTGTCTTTATATAACTATACTGGAAAAGCTAGTTCGGGCAATTTCGTTTCTATGAATTTTGATGGCTAAGTGGTTAATGAAATTGGAAGTCTGGAACTTTGTTTTGTATTTCATTACTATGGTGGATGATAGAACACGTTTTTTGCGGCAAAAAGAATTTACTATGTGCATCTTTCTGTTGTGGTTTGGGGCGATTTTATTCTATACAGTGAGCATTCGCATGTTGGGCGTTTTCATTTAGATATCGTAAGACATTCTTGTATTTGGGCGTGTTTATCACCCACAGTGAGCAGATTCTTACATTGGTCATTTGATCATACAGTGGGCGTTTTTGCAACTGTTACTGGGCGTTTTTGGCAACTGTAGAATGGGCATTTTTGCATTTGTGATTGGGCGTTTTTGGCAACTATAGAATGGGTGTTTTTGCATTTTTTATTGGGTGTTTTTGGAAGCTGTATATTGGGCGTTGTTAAAACTGTTATTGGGCGTTTTTGCCACTGTCATATTGGGCGTTTTTTCCACTGTTATCGGGCATTTTTGCCACTGTCATACTGGGCGTTTTTGTCACTATTATTGGGTGTTTTTGCCAATGTATATTGGGCATTTGGGCAACTATTATATCGGGCGTCTTTATGATGTACAGTGGGCAACTGTTATCTTGGGTGTTTTCGTATACAGTTATATTCGACATTTTTGGTATATAGTTGCGTTTTTATATCCGTAAAATGGGTCGCTGTAATGCCACCGGTGGTGATTAAAGACAAAGCCAAACCCAATTATCAAATGCAATTAGAAATTGGCTCCCTTCTGATTGTATCCTTATGATCTCTCATCAATCGTTTAACCTAGAAAACCATTTATCTTCTGGCCATCGTTTTATCCTCTGGCAACTGATGTGGAATGGTTTACTTATTCTGGGAAGTTTGCCAAGTTTCTGTAGTTGTTTCCAATGTTGTTTGCTCCTGAAATTTGAAGGAGGGTCCCAGATATATTTAAGGGTTGCGGGTTATTCAATGCGCTTATTAAAAGGTTGTCTTTTGACTGTCAGTTTGGATCCCATATTTAAACGCTGCAACAGATTCTAGAATGTTGGATTTAATAATTAAATTTTAATGCTGTAAAGCAAGATTAATGTGGTAATTTTATAATGTGAGTTTTCATTCTATAAATAAACACTGTAATCGATATACAACGTTGGTATTTAATATTAGATATTAAATGTTGTAATGCAATTTAATGTGGTCATGATAGAACGCCAGTTTCCTTTTTATAGTTAAATGTTGTAATTAAGTATAGAAAGTTGTATTTAATATAAAAATTAAATGTTGTGATTTAGATTAAAGGATGCCATTATAGCTTGCCATTTTTAATTCTTATGTAAATTGTTATTTTCAATTTAATGTCACCTATAATTATGATGACATTCCATATGTTGTCATTATTAATTAATTGCTATCCTTAAGTATTGTCATTCATAAGACTGATAATTGTTGTTTCAATTATTGCCCTTTTTAGTTATTTTCATTTAAATTTTTTTATATTATTATAGATTAGCCATTCTTAATTCTGATGTAAATCATTAGGTCTGAATGGATGTCACCTACACTTATGATGTATTTCTATATAATGACATCCTTAATTAAGTGTTATCTTTAATTATCGTCATTTGTAATACTGATAGCTTGTCATTCCAATCGTGGCCCATTTTAATTATTATCATTTTAAATGTTATTATTTTACAGATTGCCACCTATAGTTATGAGGTATTGTTAATTTCAATTGATGATTACCTATAATTGTGATGTTATTTTTAATGCATTATTATTGAACTTTCTGATCATTGATGACATCACACTATGAGCTCCTCATGTTAATTGAACGTTTTATCTTGGAAAGTCATTATCATTTTGGTGGTTGTAGCATATAAGAGGAATTGTAATTGCAGAATCTTGGTTCGGATAGGTGATATAAATGAAGGATGGTTAATACTTCATGACAGGGTTATTGTAATTTTTATTGTTGTTAATAGTGTATAAGGTGCAATATCCTGACTTACGTACAATAAATTACTCCGAGTTATTCAATTAGGGTGGTTGTTCATTTAAACAATGTTGAACTTGGGTGTTCGTTGTCGAAGTCCTTCTTGTCATGCGCCATCCGTAAAGGATGTAGTCGTCCTTCTTGTTTATGTCGCACTTGATAGTATTCAGTTGGTTGCTTGGTCGGTTGTGTTGGGCAAGATATAGTCACCCCTGGTAGCCTTAGGAGACTTGTCTGTGTGTGTGATTTTCTGTGTAAGGAATCCAGTGCTGTATCAAGAGTCTCGGGCCCTTTAAAGGCAGGGTTTCCACTCTTGCGACACTCCTGACAGAGATTACTAGTTTCTGCCTGAGCAGTCGGCCAGGAGCCTGTCTAATCTTCTTTCGAGAAGACATAAGACTAAAAGCCCTTCTTTTCTGTGCAGAAATAGTAAACTCTACTGTTGGATTCTTCCATCTGTGACTGTACTGTACTTAACACCTATTGTCGTTTTCTACTCACAGCTGCTAGTTGTACGCCTCATGTCTAGGGGAATTTATTGCTTGTTGTCACTGTGATATGTTGGGGTCATCCTGTTTTGTTCGTCTTGCTTGCGTCTTGTTCTAGGTTGGGTTACTAGTTTCTGCCTGAGCAGTCGGCCAGGAGCCTATCTAATCTTCATTCGAGAAGACATAAGACTAAACGCCCTGCTTTCCTGTGCAGAAATAGTAACCCTAACACCATGAACTCTTCCCTCTATGTTCTTACTATGCTCCCCCAGTATGTCTTATTGTTTGCATTGTGCGCCTTGTGCCTATGGTCGTGTATTGTTGCAGTTACTCGTTGTGTGCCTTCAATCTTCTTGTGTTGAACATCATGGTTGCGTCTTGTTGGTTGTCAAGTGGAGTCGTACAGTTAAAGTGTGTTGTTACGTCTCCATGCATGCACACACCTTATAAAAAAAAATAAAAAAATTGCACCTATTTTCAGAGTTGTTGTCGTAACGAGGAGGTCGTTACATATGGTATCAGAGCTGGTTCGACCCGCCACTTGGGATTCGCTACGACTTTCGTTGGCATGATTAGATTGATTATACTATTGTTGATCGAGTTGATTGTGTGCATGCAGGTAATCATGGTTAGAGGACGCCGCGGAGGCAGACGACGGGGTGCTAGGGGAGGAGGCACGATGCCTCCAGCAACATCCACGCCTGAGGGGTCTAACCCCCAGGGAGGCGAGCAGGTTCTCGGACAGGAGCAGATCACAGTTGCTGATGTCGTGGGGATAATGAGATCTTTTCAGCACATGTCCGAGGCGTTGATCAGCCGATTGGACAGAGATGAGGCCAGGGATCCGACACCTGCTGAGGTTCCGCCGCACGCACCGGCCGTTACAGGTAGCATTCACCGTGAACTCAAGAAGGTAAAATTTCCCGAGTTCTTTGGTGCCCCGGACGGCGTAGCCACCGAGGCATAGTTGGAGAATATGGCGATGTGCTTCGCACTTCATGATTATACCTCCAACATGAAGGTCTGCATGGTGGTCTTTCAACTGAAGGGGAGTGCTCTTCTATGGTGGAAGACGCTCCTACCGCAGCTAAACATGGTCGTCGAAGACATGTCATGGGAACTGTTCAAGGAATGGTTCCGAGAGAGGTATCTTTCAAAGGAATTCATTGAGCGCCAGCTCAATGAGTTCAACGCATTATGACAGGGAGTTCATACAGTGCTCGAGTACGAGGCACGTTTTATGGAGCTGCTCTGGTATGCTCTGCACCTGAACACTGAGAAGCTCAAGGTCAACCGGTTCATGTTTGGCCTTAACAGCAGCTTGCGTAAAAAGGTTAGGATATTGATGCCTCAAACCTTGCACGACGCTATCCAAAAGGCCCTCATAGCTGAAGAGGAGCTTATCAGCAGGGGTCAGACTAGGATTCTAGTGAGACCTGTAGGGCAGGGTTCATCTGGTACGCCGCAGCACCAGACACCAGCGAGACATACGCCGGGGTATCGTGGCTTCCAGAGGGGATCCATGTTCACTACACCTCGACGACCGTCACCTCAGCAATGGACACCTTATCGAGGACCACATCAGCAGCAGCAGCGTCACCCACAATAGCAACAGTTTAGGCCTATTCAGTAGAACAGACCAGGTTTCCAGGCCAGTGGGTCGTCATCTTCTACTTTGGGTACCGGGACTACTGGGCCGAAGAAGGGGTCTTGGACGTGTGGGGAGCCACACTACCAGCGCGACTGTCCTGTGGAGAGGACCAGAGCATCCAGATCATCCGGACCCACTACAGTGGGAGATATGGGCAAGGCCCATTGGATACATGTAGCGGTGAATAACCGCCAGGCAGAGCACTAGTCGACTGTGCTCGAGATGACAGGTACTGTCGCTGACCAGACCCTTAGTATTTTGATAGACCTAGGAGCTACTGAGAGTTTCATTTCTGGTGCAGTGCTAAAAAGGATTAAGGTAAAGGCAGTCGAACAGGATGAGTCTAGCTTTGTAGAGATGGCTTCTGGAGCCAAACAGAAGGTTGGAGGAAAGGTTACAGGCTGTGCCCTTAACCTGGGAGAGTTTGTCACGAGGGTCAATTTGTACGCCACGATATTAGGATCTTATGACGTCGTGATCGGCATGGATTGATTGGAATCGCATGAGGCGATACTCAACTGTAAGACAAAACGGTTGAGCTTAGTCGATGATGAAGGATAGAGACGTGTGATAGTAGGACAGAACCAGGGAGTATCCCTAAGGTTCGTCTCTTCCTTACAGTTATGGAAGAGTATGCGCAAGGGGTGCAAGCTTTATGCGATCCTTGCGCTAAATGAAAAGGGAGTGGAAGAAGGTCTAGAACACCTTCTGGTGGTGAAGGAGTTTGCCGACGTATTTCCAGAGGAGTTGCCTGGGATGCCGCCAGAGAGAGAATTGGAGTTTACTATAGACCTGAAACCGGGGACTGGACCGATAGCAAGAACTCCTTATCGGATGCCGACCCTGGAGTTGCAAGAAATGAAAATGCAACTGAAGGAGTTGTTAGACGTGGGACTGATACGCCCTAGTGTGTCACCGTGGGGTGCACCAGTTATTTTTATTCGGAAGAAGGACGGATCGTGGAGGCTTTGCATTGACTACCGTCAACTAAACAAGGCTACGATCAAGAATCAGTATCCCTTACCGAGAATTGATGATCTATTTGATCAAATGAAGGGTGCGAAGGTGTTCTCCAAGATCGATTTGCGATCAGGGTATCACCAGTTACGGATCAAGGAAGATGACATCCCTAAGACTGCTTTTAAGACGAGATTTGGACATTATGAGTTTACTGTTTTACCTTTTGGACTGACAAACGCTCCAGGGGTATTCATGAGTTTGATGAATGGGGTGTTCCGTGAGTACTTGGACAAGTTCGTCCAAGTATTCATTGACGATATTCTGATCTACTCTCGGACGACGGAGGAGCATGACGAGCACTTGCGCTTGGTACTACAATGTTTACGAGAACACAAATTATATGGGAAGCTGTCCAAATGCT